>OY821519.1:33068963-33131463 GCA_963682025.1 Cordilura impudica | reverse complement strand
ATGAAAAACGAAATATTAAAAATAAAAAACGAAAAATTAAAAATTAACCGGTTAAAATAATAAATAATAATAAATATTTTTATATAAACAGAGCCCCTGCAGTTGATTGCTTTAAATGATACGCTTTCTGTTTGATTTTAAGAAAGTGCTATAAAAAATCTTTAATTACTAGATGTTTACACATCTCCCCTGCGATCGGACTCACATGATTTTTTTTAGTTATTTCGTTTGTTTCAAGCCTTGGACTATATTTTATGAAATCATACAAAAAATATCACATTTTGCTATATTCTTTGATAAAATTTATTCCAAATTTATATATTATAAATATAAAGTAGAGTGATCAATTTTATGGGTTAGGGATACTATTACAAATAAATATGTACGTCATATCTGTATAACTATAAGCAAGTGGATTCCAATCAGTTAAAAAAAAAATAATTTTATAATAGTTGAAATATTGATAATTTTTTTTTTTTTTGTTTTCATTATGCCATTTATCAAAATGTTCAGTGGCTATGGCGGGACGTCAATATGATGTTTAAATATCATGTTTACATCTATTTCAATGGATCCCACTTAGATGCGAAATTAAATTTGAAAACATAAAATGTCACTCCACCCTAGCACACATGTAATAATTTATTTAAAACTGTGGAGACATAATAACAAAGTAGAAAAAATAAAGTTCATCAACATTAAAGGCAAACGAAAACCCGATTACATACATACATATATAAATTTTATCATATATTTTCAAACCCGGTGCGTCAATTCAGGAAATTGCAACTTGTCGTATTTGATGTATGTCGTAAAATTTAATTATATCGGTGTTTTAATTTAAAAAATATTATGCAATACTATAACTATGTTTCCTTTATTTTTCGTTATGTGGTATTTAATCATTTTGTTTTTTAACCATTGAGTAAACAAAATATCAATCACAAGTACGTCATTCTTGAGATCCACGATCTGCTGACATAAATTTATGTCAACAAACAAGAAGATAAAGAAAATACATTTTATAATTTCGCTTAATATCTTGACTTAATGGCTCTGATTAGTTCATAATTTTAATTTTTCAATCCGAGTCTGGCAGATTTTTTTTTTTTTTTTTTTGCCGATGTCTTCTTTAGAGTGGACTGTGCTTCAAAGTTGGAAATGCATATGTACACTAGGGTGGCCCTGAATAAAAAAAAGTGTTCAAACTCTCGGTCTCACTCCCCTAGAAAAATTCGAATACCAAAAAAAACAGAGAAATACAAAGTTTTGGGTCAATCAAAAAAATTTAGAGGTGCCTCAATGCGACTGAAAATTTCAAGTGTGTTTATCTGGGGAAAATATGACTTTTTTCAGATTTTACAAAAATTTCGTTCTGTAGTTTCCTTTTTTCGACTAGTTTTTATATGAATCGATATCAGCACTAAATTATATTTTCAAAAAGTTATATAACTTCAAAATCGAATAAAAATGCCCCAGACCACTTTTGTGCCAAAAAACTTATGAAATGTGATGAAAATTTTTTCAACTTTAACAAACTGATTACAGCCATAATTTTTTTTGTCTTATACCTATAAGTACTCAGAAATGAAGTATTGTTTTATTACCATGTTGTTAACCTATTGCGCATTGAGACCAAAAATGGGATATTTTTTGATAAAATTTTTAAAACTCCTTTTTCGAGTTTTAAAAAATTTGCTTAACATAAATTTAAAAAAAGGATTTGGCACTTTAAGGTTTTATTAAATACATGTTGCAGATTAACTGTGTGAATTTTTAAGTAAATCCCTATGCCGAACTTTTTTTGACAATGATTTCATTTTTGCGGATTTCGAGAAAAATGAGATCTTTGTAAAATATTCTGTAAATGTACTCTTTCTAAATACTTTGTAACAAAAATTCATCATTTTTCTACTTTTAAATGTTATATTTTATCTTATAAGCCTAGGGTTTCGAAAAAATTTAATATGACCCCATTAACCGTTTTGGAATTGGGGTCAGATGCGACCCCACTTTTGTGCCAAAAAAACTCATGATATGTGATGAACATTTTTTCAACTTTAACAAATTGATTAAAGCCAAAATTTTTTTTTTTGGTCTCTATACCTATAAGTACTCGGAAATGAAGTATTGTTTTATTACCAAGTTGTTAACCTATTGCGCATAGAGACCAAAAATGGGAAATTTTTTTGATAAAATTTTTAAAACTCCTTTTTCGAGTTTTAAAAAATTTGCTTAAACAAAATTAAAAAAAAGGATGTGGCACTTTAAGGTTTTGTTGAATACATGTTACAGATTAACTGTGGGAATTTTTAAGTAAATCCCTATGCCAGGATTTTTTTGACAAGGATTTTATTTTTGGGGATTTCGAGAAAAATGGAATTTTTGTAAAATATTCTGTAAATGTACTCTTTCTAAATACTTTATATCAAAAATTCATCACTTTTCTACTTTTAAATTTTATATTTTATCTTAACAGCCTAGGGTTTCGAAAAAATGTAATATGATCCCATTAACCCTTTTGAAATTGGGGTCAAATGCGACCCCACTTTTGTGCCAAAAAACTCATGATATGTGATGAACATTTTTTCAACTTTAACAAATTGATTAAAGCCATAATTTTTTTTTTTCTTTTTTTTGGTCTCTATACCTATAAGTACTCGGAAATTAAGTATTGTTTTCTTACCACGTTGTTAACCTTTTGCGTACTGAGACCGAAAATGGGAAATTTTTTTGATATCATTTTTAAAACTCATTTTTCGAGTTTTAAAAAATTTGCTTAAACAAAATTTAAAAAAAAGGATCTGGCACTTTAAGGTTTTGTTAAATACATGTTACAGATTAACTGTGTGAATTTTTAAGTAAATCCCTATGCCGAACTTTTTTTGACAAGGATTTTATTTTTGCGGATTTCGAGAAAAATGAGATCTTTGTAAAATATTCTGTAAATGTACTCTTTCTAAATACTTTGTAACAAAAATTCATCACTTTTCTACTTTTAAATTTTATATTTTATCTTAATAGCTCAGGGTTTCGAAAAAATTTAATATGTCCCCATTCACCCTTTTGGAATTCTGGTCACATGTGACCCCAAGCTAATAAAAGATAATTTATTCAAAATATTCAAATATTTTGCAAATACTGTTGAATTTTTAAAAGCGTTACTTAAAATATTATAACCCAATATGTACATCTTCCGTTCCTAAAATTTGGGATACGTAAATCCGAAAACGTTAAACCATTATTTGCCAAGGCCAGCTTTTGTTAAGATATTTCTTAATACAGATTACCGAAAACGAGTTTATCTATAAAATTCAATGAAACCACTATATAGAATTTAAGAAAAATTATTCGTTTAATTTTTATTTATTTAACCCTTCAGTACTCCTGGGACCAAAATAATCCATTTTGGTGCAATTATCTGCTTATTGCTCGCGAATATAAATTAAAACAACTTTTAACCAAGTTTGTTATAAAATTTTTTTATGTATAAAAACTTTCCATACTTTTTTAAATAAAATGAGAAGATCCACAAATGAGCCAAAGCTAATAAAAGACAATTTATTGAAAAGAATATGAAATATAAAATTAATTCTATTTATTTTGGTGTATTTAAGGATGATTTAGTGCGCGATTCAAATTGTTTTCTGTAATCACTTACGACTTGCAATATATATTATATTTCATATTCTTTTTAATAAAATGTCTTTTATTAGCTTTGGGTCATTTGTGGGTCTTCTTATTTTATTTAGAGAAATATAGATAGTTTTTATACATAAAATAATTTTATAACAAAATTGGTTAAAAGTTGTTTTAATTGCACCAAACGTATATCACAATGTATAATTTTGATCTCAGGAGCACTGAAGGGTTAAATAAATAAAAATTAACGAAATTATTTTTCTTCAATTCTAAATAGTGGTTTTATCGAGTTTAATATATAAACTCGTTTTCGGTAATTTATATTTAAAAATACCTTAAAATTCAAAGCTGGCCTTGGCAAATAATGGGTTAACGTTCTCGGATTTATCCCAAATTTATTAGTTATTCTAATTTAAGCGTCACATTCAACAGCACTTCCAAAATATTTGAATTTTTTAAATAAATTTTCTTTTATTAGCTTGGGGACATATGTGACCCCAATTCCAAAAGGGTTAATGGGGTCATACTCTTTTCTTCCGAAACCCTAGGCTATTAAGATAAAATATAGCATTTAAAAGTAGAAAACTGATTAATTTTTGATACAAAATATTTAGAAAAAGTACATTTACAGAATATTTTACAATAATCCCATTTTTCTCGAAATCCGCAAAAATAAACTCCTTGTCAAAAAAATTCTGGAATAGGGACTTACTTAAAAATTCACATAGTTAATCTGTAACACGTATTTAACAATGCCTTAAACTGCCGGATCCAGTTTTTTAAATTTTGTTTAAGAAAATTTTTTAAAACTTGAAAAAGGAGTTTTCAAAATTGTATCAAAAAAATTTCCCATTTTCAGTCTCAATGCACAATAGCTTAACAACGTGGTAATAAAACAATTACATATAAGTATAGAGACAAAAAAAAGAATAAAACTTTGACTTTAATCAATTTGTCAAAGTTGAAAAAAATCAATCAAATTTCATTTCATTTCATGACAAACTTCACATTTATTAGTTTGATATTGATAGGTAACAAACAGGACCCCGCCTATCCCCAAAATCGCATTTTCATTTTTAAGGACCACTCTACTGGACCGACGAATACTGTACATACAGGTATGGAAAAAAGTATATGGTACAAAGTAATAATGGTACTGTAGTAAATAGTAAGATTCCATATCCAATTGAATACTAATTTTTTACAACGCTTCATTTATCCTCTATTAAAAAACATTAACTACTCTCATATTTATCTCACAGATTAACCGTTATTTAAATTTATTATTTTTTATACATCGTCTTCGTATGAAATAAGTATATGGTACATAAGAAGAAAGTGATTGATTTTTTTAATTTAATGATAACAAAAGTGAATTTTAATATAAGTATAATTCTTAATTATAACATTTATTAGTGTTTCTTAGATTGTTTATTTGTTTTTTTTTTTATTAAATAAAACTAATGACAGATCAAAATGCCCAGAGGAAGCCATTTGTCTCTTGTGGAGCATACAAAAATAGATTTATATCGCGAAACTGGGCGCACAATAAGAGATATTGCCCTTACGCTTAATAGATCAAAAACAACAATTCAAAACAAAATTATGTGAAAAATCCAACATCACACGGCAATATAAAAAGATCTGGAAGACATCCAAAAGTAAGCGATCGCGATAAAAGATCAATTAAACGCCTGGCAGTCAAAAACAATTTCAGTTGTGGTCAAATAAAAGCAAAGCTAAGTTTAAATATTACTTCCCGACGAATAAACCAAATTTTAAATAATGATTTACACATTACCAAACAAAAAAACTTTGCCAAAATCCAAGCTTACGCCAAAACACAAGGGAGCAAGATTGGCATTTGCAGAAAAATATAGATTCTGGGAAGCAGAATGGAAAAATGTGCTCTTCAGTGATGAAAAAAAGTTTAACCTTGACTGTCCTGATGGTTATCAAGGTTATTGGAGAGCTAAAGGTCAACCACAGCAAATACGGGTAGCCCGAAATTTTAAAGGAGGATCCCTTATGACTTGGGTAACGTTTGCTTACAAAGAACGTTCTCCGATTTGCTTTATATCTCATAAAATGAATGCGGAGAACTATGTAGAATTGCTAGACAATGTCCTTATAGACTTTGCTGAAGAAAATTATGGAAATAATTTTACTTTCCAGCAGGACAACGAAGAAAAAATATCAATGTTTTGGATTGGCCCCCTTAAGCCCTGACCTAAATCCAGTGGAAAATCTTTGGGGAATGCTTAGCCAAGCAGTTTACAAAAATGGCCGTTGTTATAATTCATTAAACGAGTTAAAATCAGCTATAATGGAAGAATGGTCGAAAATTCCGCAAAATGAACTTCATAATTTCGTCAACTCAATGCCTCTCCGTTTAAATGAAGTTAATGCTAACGGTGGAGGTCATACACATTATTAGAAATAAAAAGCGTCACTTAATTTGTATGAATTTTGTTAATTTTTTATTATCTTCTCTTTTAATTTAGTTTGTACCATATATATATTTCACACTGAAGTTTCTTATTTTTTTATTATTTAATAAAGAAAAATAATTAATACTTAAAATTTATCGGGAATTTTTTTTTACTATGTCTATAGAAACTATAAAAGGTATTAACTAAAAGTTTAAAATAATTCTAAAAAAGATCTTTCAATTAGTCACCTGTACCATATACTTTTTTCCTTACCTTTATGTAATTATAATAGATGAAGGCCCCTGCAGCCAGTTTACCCCTTTTATCATCTATAATATTAATAGGCTAGGCGATTTCTTGTGATCGATGTTTTGTTCTACCGTTTTATACCGATTTTGACCAAACGTATATTATTTGAAAGGTATTTCTTTTTAGCCGTTTTGCAGATTTACAGATTTTTAAATTTTTTTCCGTTATTTTGAGTAAATTGCATTTAATGTGTTTGTTAATGAGTTTGTTATCTTCATGAATTGGCTAAGTTGAAAAATAAAGCTGCCTAGAAATTGCATGCACTCGAATTTCGAGCGCTTGAATCTGTATGTAAATTTATTTATTTATGGAATATTAGTACGTAAATTTATTTTACTTTTAATAAATTAAAAATAAAAAAATAAATAATGTTTTCTTATAATATTTTTGTAATTGTTTATATCGCAACATTCTGAGAAATGATCTTTTAAATAATTCTTTGAAAATAAAATCCCTTCCAAGGTTTTTGTTTCCAGTGAATTTCTAACTTTAGTTTTATTAAGGTTTATTTGGCTAAAATTTTTTCAACATTAGCTGATGAATTTGGCAAAGTCCTCAAGTCAATAAAAAAATTCACATAAATTTGGAAAAAAGCAGGCTTATTGTTTGATAAATTAATTGACTTTACTTTTATCCAAAATATGTTTATATCTAACGAACTTTCTTCAAATTTTATAAATCTTAATGCTCTCATTTAATTTTCTATTATTTGATATTTGTTTTTAGAAACCAAATAAGGAAACTTTTTTAATAAAGAAATTATTTCTGAATCTTTATTTCAAATTATAAACAAGTAAGAAAATTATAGTCGGTCTAGACCGACTATACGATACCCTATACCATGCGTTTAGAAACCCTATCTCTTAGGCCCAACTAACTGGACATAGAAAATAAATAAAAACCAAATTTGAGTGGGATTTTTATTAATTTTTTTGGCTGCAGATATGAAAAAGTTCATATCGGATGCTATATCTATATGGGTACTAGGTCTAAAAATGGACCGATCCTGATCATGTTTGGTAAAGTCTTTTGTATTTTGCAAAAATATATATACAAACAAAATTTGAGAAGAATTAGTGCAATATTTTTGTTTTTTAATAGATTTAAGTGAAGATCGGGAAGCAGCACTATATGGGGCCAAAGGGATCATTTTTGGACTACTCATTAGTGGATGTAATGAACGCATACACACCCAATTTGAGTAAGATCTATATGACAATTTGGATTTTATGGCAATTTATGTCGATTTCATAGGGGTAATTTGTATGGGGGCTAGGTCTGAACATGGACCGATTCACACCAATTTCAATAGCGTTCATCCCATGGCCGATGAAAGATTACATACCAAATTTCATCAAAATATATTCATATTTGCGACCTGCAGTTTGATTACAAACTTTACATGGACACACAGACGGACGGACACGGACGGACGGACATTGTTAAATCAACTCAAAAAGTGATTCTGATTCGATCGGTATAATTAAAGATGGGTCTAGGTCAAATATTTTTGGTTGTTACAAACAGCAGCACAAAGTCATTATACCCAAACCACATAGTGGTATAGGGTATAATGAAGTTCTTATATTCAATTTTTTTTTATAATTGTGTTGTCAAAATCAAATCTTTTTTTTATTTTTTTACTTTTTTATTTATTCAGTATAAAATGATAAGCAATTATCAGTAAAATGTGCTTGGTATACATATACATTTGCCTCCTATTTTTCTACAGCATTTGGTATTATAATCTCATTTCTTTTGCTTTTTATTATGTAAAACTATACATACCAGATTGACATATGTTAAATAAAAATTTTTTTGCCAGTTTAAGTTTTTAAAAAAAATTAGTACTTCCAAAAAATCGTCAAACATAAACAATCGTCAATTTGCTAAATTTATATTAAAAAAAAAACGTCATAATAACGTAAAATCGTCATGTCTGCTACCACTGATTTTAGGTGACGATATAATGTTCAAAAGCAATCGTATGATTTGAATATATTGCGGCGTATACTTTATGCGAACAATATTTAATATTTATTATACGTTTTAAACATACACCCCTGTTCCTGAAATCTCTAGCACAAAAAAACTCGTAAATGAAAAAATTCTTAAATTTACGAGTTTTATGCTGTTCTATGATTTCAATAAGAATATTTTTTTCTTGTTTTAATTCTCATAGAAAAGGCTTTATGAAAACAAATGCCCTTTTTTCTTGCTAAACAGGTCTTAAGAGATTAAAAAACAAATTAATATTTAAACTTTAACATGTTGGGTACGTTTGTAAATGCAGTAAATTTGTGCATCACTGCGGCAGTTATGCCAAGTTTTGTTGCTGATGCGTGATCAGTTGTTGCAGATGCTTTGTTACTGCTCAACAATTGCACAGAGTTTGCTTTTTAGAACGTTTTGCAAAAGATAAAAAACATGTTCACCACAATAACATTAACAAATATTATTTTGAAAATCTTGATTCTAAAAAGGACAAATTTTTGTTAACATATAATAAAAACAGAATTAAAAGAAAGATGACACGACTTTTGGCTATTAGAAATCAATTAAAACGAAAAAGAAGGCGGATATTATTTAAATTTGTATTAAAAATTTTTATGTAATGCACTACTTACTCCTCCATTCTGCACCAATGTTTAATTTTTTTTTAACTTCGCGCTCTATTGCATCAGTAATTAAAATGATGCCACAGTTGCAAAAACTGTCAATTGTTTGCATAAAAAAACTTTTGACGGAAATCAGTGCTGCCAAGAGATGCTTTTTTGAACGTTTTAATTTTATTATGCATAACTACTACATTTACGAACGTACCCGTTTTTTATTGATCCTTGTCAATATTTCAAAAAAATTAGACATTGGTTTTATGAAAAAAAAAAAAAAGATTTTAAAAAACATCTACATTTTCCGCTGATTAAAAAAAAAACTTTTAATCACTGGTCGATGTTAACAAAACACACTTTTAGATATGATGTTCTTCTACAACAATAATAAAAACTTTTTATTTGCACAATATATTTTTCATTATAAGTTTTTTAATTATAACATAGATTCTTTATGCACTAATTATTACAAATAAAGGAATTTAAAATAATATTTCACTGAAATATTTTTATTTTTTTTTGCACATGACTGCCATAAATTTGTTTATGTTCGAAACAGTAGTGATAACAGTCAAATCCAATTTATTTGAATATCGAATTTTCTTTGGTGAGGACTAACTTATTTCAAAACGAGAAGTCGTTCTTAATTGAATGAAATTGAAGAACAAAAACAATTAAATGAACAAGTAAAATGTTATTTTAAAAGAAAATATTTTTGATGTGTAAACATCTATACGCGCAGGAGGGTAAATTTCTATTTCACAATACAATCACAAAAACAGCGTAACATGTGAGCCGTAAGACAAAATCGGTGTGACTTATGATTGAAAATGAAAAATGAAAAAAAAAAATGAAAAATAAAAAATTAAAAATAAAAAATAAAAAATGAAAAATAAAAAATAAAAAATAAAAAATAAAAAATGAAAAATAAAAAATTCAAAATGTAAAACGAGAAACGAAAAATGAAAAATGAAAAATTAAAATTGAGAAATGAAATTTTAAAAATAAAAAATAAATATAAAAAAAAAAAAAAATAAAAAATAAAAAAAAAAAAATAAAAAATTAAAAATAAAAAATAAAAAATAAAAAATAAACAATAAAAAATAAAAACTAAGAAACAAAAAACAAAAAATAAAAAATTAAAAATGAAAAAAAAATAAAAATAAAAAATTAAAAATAAAAAATGAAAAATGAGAAATAAAAATGAAAAATGAAAAAATGAAAAAATGAAAAATTAAAAATAAAAAATGAAAAATAAAAAATGAAAATGAAAAACGAAAAATTTTAAATGAAAAATTTTAAATGAAAAATGAAATATGAAAATGGAAAACGAAAAATGAAAAAAAACGAAAAATTAAAACTTAACCGGTTGAAATAATAAATAAATATTAACGGGCCCCTGCAGTTGATTGATGTACGTGATACATAGATGACGCTTTCTATTTGATTTAAAAAAAAAGTGCCATAAAAAAATCTTTCATTAAATTAAAAATAAAAAATGAAAAATAAAAAATTAAAAATTAAAAACGAGAAACGAAAAATGAAAAATGAAAAATTAAAATTGAGAAATGAAAAATGAAAAACAAAAAATAAAAAATGAAAAACAAAAAACAAAAAATAAAAATGAAAAATGAAAAAATGAAAAATGAAAAATGAAAAAAAAAATTAAAAATGAGAAATGAGAAATAAAAATGAAAAAATGAAAAATGAAAAATGAAAAATGAAAAATTAAAAATTAAAAATAAAAAATTAAAAATAAAAAAAGAAAAACGAAAAATTTTAAATGAAAAATTTAAAATGAAAAATGAAAAATGAAAAAATGAAAAAATGAAAAATAAAAAATGAAAATGGAAAACGAAAAATTAAAACTTAACCGGTTGAAATAATATATAAATATTAACAGAGCCCCTGCAGTTGATTGCTGTACGTAATACATAGATGAAGCTTTCTATTTGATTTAAAAAAAAAGTGCCATAAAATATCTTTAATTAAATTAAAAATGAAAAAAAAAATTAAAAATAAAAAATTAAAAATGAAAAACGAGAAACGAAAAATGAAAAATTAAAATTGAGAAATGAAAAATGTAAAATCAAAAATAAAAATAAAAAATAAAAAAAAAATACAAAATTAAAATAAAAAGAAAAAAAAAATACAAAATTAAAAATAAAAAATAAAAAACAAAAAACAAAAACTTAAAAATGAAAAAAAAATAAAAATAAAAAATGAAAACTTAAAACTTATTTTTAAAAATAAAAAATGAAAAATGAGAAATAAAAATGAAAAAATGAAAAATGAAAAATTAAAAATAAAAAATTAAAATAAAAAAAGAAAAATGAAAAACGAAAAATTTTAAATGAAAAATTTAAAATGAAAAATGAAAAATAAAAAATGAAAAATGAAAAATGAAAAAATGAAAAAATTAAAAAATTAAAAAATTAAAAAATGAAAAAATTAAAAATGAAAAATAAAAAATGAAAATGGAAAACGAAAAATGAAAAAAAACGAAAAATTAAAACTTAACCGGTTGAAATAATAAATAAATATTAACAGAGCCCCTGCAGTTGATTGCTGTACGTGATACATAGATGACGGTTTCTATTTGATTTTAAAAAAAAGTGCCATAAAAAGTCTTTAATTAAATTAAAAATTAAAGAAAAAATTAAAAATAACAAATTAAAAATGAAAAACGAGAAACGAAAAATGAAAATTTAAAAATTAAAATTGAGCAATGAAAAATCAAAAATAAAAATAAAAATAAAAAAAAAATAGAAAATAAAAAATAAAAAATAAGAAATAAAAAATAAAAAACAAAAAACAAAAAAACAAAAAATAAAGAATGAAAAAAAGTAAAAATAAAAATAAAAAATGAAAACTTAAAAATAAAAAATAAAAAATGAAAAATGAGAAATAAAAATGAAAAAATGAAAAATGAAAAATGAAAAATGAAAAATTTTAAATGAAAAATTTAAAATTAAAAATTAAAAATTAAAAATTAAAAATTAAAAATTAAAAATTAAAAATTAAAAATTAAAAATTAAAAATAAAAAATAAAAAATAAAAAATAAAAAATAAAAAATAAAAAATAAAAAATGAAAAATGAAAAATTTTAAATGAAAAATTTAAAATGAAAATGGAAAACGAAAAATAAAAAAAAACGAAAAATTAAAACTTAACTGGTTGCAATAATAAATAAATATTAATAGAGCCCCTGCAGTTGATTGCTGTACGTGATACATAGATGACGCTTTCTATTTGATTTTAAACAAGTAAGAAAATTATAGTCGGTCTAGACCGACTATACGATACCCTATACCATGCGTTTAGAAACCCTATCTCTTAGGCCCAACTAACTGGACATTGAAAATAAGCAAAAACCAAATTTGAGTGGGATTTTTATTAATTTTTTTGGCTGCAGATATGAAAAAGTTCATATCGGATGCTATATCTATAAAGGGACTAGGTCCAAAAATGGACCGATCCTGATCATGTTTGGTAAAGTCTCTTGTATTTTGCAAAAATATGTACCAACAAAATTTGAGAAGAATCAGTGCAATATTTTTGTTTTTTAATAGATTTAATTGAAGATCGGGAAGCAGCTCTATATGGGGTCAAAGGGATCATTTTTGGACTACTCATTAGTGGACGTAATGAACGCATACAAACCCAATTTTAGTAAGATCTATATGACAATTTGGATCTTATGGCAATTTATGTCGATTTCATATGGGTAATTTGTATGGGGGCTAGGTCTGAACATGGACCGATTCAATAGCGTTCATCCCATGGCCGATAAAAGCTTACATACCAAATTTCGTCAAAATATATTCATATTTGCGACCTGCAGTTTGATTACAAGCTTTACATGGACACACAGACGGACGGACGGACGGACGGACATTGCTAAATCAACTCAGAAAGTGATTCTGATTCGATCGGTATAATTAAAGATGGGTCTAGGTCAAATATTTTTGGTTGTTACAAACAGCAGCACAAAGTCATTATACCCAAACCACATAGTGGTATAGGGTATAAAAAAGTGCGATAGAAATATTTAATTACCATTACCATCTCCCTGTGATCGGATTCACATGATTTTTTTTTTTTCTTACTTTTTTTTATGAACTTAAGGAAAAACATACAAAGATAAATTAAGGTTTTTTTTATATCTGACTAAAGAACCATATGGCACCTCGGTTTCTAGATAACATATGGTGATTTGACAATAAAAAAAATGATTTTGAAAAATACTTCGAAAATATAAAATTTGTGTTTTGAAGAAACCCAAAATTTAAATTTCCGTTATTTTAAATTCATTCTTATTCAAATAACAACGTTTCAAGAACAGGGCTGATAAATATATTGGTCAATTCACGGTAAATGAAGCAATTTCAAAAAATATTTTACATTTTTAACGATATTGAGATGAGAAATGTGAGTTGGAATAAAAAGCTTGATTGCAAAATAATTTCAAATAATATATTAAAATCCATTTTCGTATGACCAATACATAGGTACATACATACATACATAGATGTTCATACTTGTGTATTCATATATATTCACATAGAAATTGCTTTTTTTTCGTATTTAAATTTAAAAATTTCATTTCAAACCGTTTTTTTTTTTTTTTTTTTTTTTTTGGCTTGTTCAACAAAATTGGAAAATAATAAACAACGTGGCTTGTTTGGCTTGTTCAGAAGAAAATAAAATGAAAAAATAAAAATAAACCAAAATAATAAAAACGCAACATGAAAAGCACATTATCAATCATGATTGAATTATAATTTCAGTCTCAAAATACAATATATACAAATGGGTGTTGTTTATGCCCCAGAAGTATTTTCGCTTTTTATAGCCTTATTACAATATCTTATGGTGTATTGAAAGAAATTGAGAGTTTTTAGTTACTCGTTACTTCTAATTTCAATCTCTTATCACTTTGATTGAAAACCAAAAGTTTATGTAAATTCAGTTGTTAAGCGACGAAGCAATAGTAAGGTCGGTATAGTACCCGGAATAAAGACTCATTGAATTAATCAAACTAAATAATTTGTTTTTATTCTTTGCTTTTGGGATAAAATATCACACACTTCACGCATATACATTTTTTGGTCCAATCGAGCCGGATCTGTAAAAGTGTAATATTTTTTACCCCAAAACACTTTAATTACAGAAAGTATTCAGCAGTACAAAACCCCGTGAAGAATATCATATCATACCCCCTATTTTCAAAAACCTTATCGGATTGAAGTCAAAACACCCCGTATATACATATATATATGTATAAGGAAAAAGCTGAGAAAAATCTGTACATAAAAGTGAAGAAATTAAAAAAGTAAGTGTTAAATTTTAGATAACACAAGTTTTAATAAGCCTAACGACTTACATATGTATATAAAACTCAATCGCATAAAAAAAAAATATATACAATAACAAATTAATGATCATTATACAAGTACTGGAGAGTAACGGTTTTTATATCTTGTCTTTTCTTGTGAAATCAAAATATCCCTCAACTATTTAAAACGAAATCCACAAACTCAAATGTACCCAAATGTGTGAGATATGCACTAAGCATTAAAAAAAAATATATATTCTCTTATACCGAAAAGTGTAGTTTTTTTTACTTTTCTTAATACAATCTCTTTGAAACTATGAGAATTTAATACGGTCCATTACAGTGTATAAGCAAACAACAGAACATTGCAATTATGAATTTAATGTAACGCATCGAATTTACTCTTTCGTTTTTTTTTTGTTTCAAACGCACGTCATTAAATGAGAATATAGTTATAGAAAATTACCAACGTGTATTATTTCTATATGTATACCAATTTCAATTTAAGAGAATAAAACAAAAAAGTTACATATTTTATTCATACACAATTTGTATTGCATACAAAGCCGATAACACTATCTTCTTTTATCGATCGTATTCAGTGTGTTACACTCGAGATCATTTCTGGTGGTAATTAAATTATAAAAGTGTCAAACGTAATAATTTACATACATATTTATATAAAAATCATTGAGGTTCTTTTCCAATATAACTGGATAATATTATATATGCTCTGTTTATAGATTTTTTATCTTATAAAATCTTTAACTAACTCGTTGATTCGTTACCTACAAATTTAATTGTCGAATGTTTGTACATTCATCGGCCGTTCCAAAGGATTCGTTCATCTAAGATCCATACTTATAAGTGAGATTCAAAAACTAGAACTGCAATTTTTAAGTTTTTACACTCGTTTTTTTTTTACAACATGTCTGAATTAGATTCATTCATTCGTTCTTCTGACCGTCTAGTCGAGTTTCAAACTTATTTTGAGTCTCTTCCCGCTGATGGCCATTCGGTTCATACATTGGAAATACAAAAAGATGAGATTGTACGTCTGTGGAATGAATTTAGGTCATCTTATGATGCAGTTTTAAATATATTTGAAAAGATAGCAAAGGATATTACGCTTGAATCATTAAGACAACGTTTTTTCTCAACATTTGAAGCTCACGTTAAAGTTCTATCAAAATCGAACGAATTACTTGATAATATTCGCCAAAAGATTACCCCTCCAGCATCCTCTAATTCTCAACCTGATGTAGCACCCAATATTTCATTGCCACCATGTGACACAGAAGTATTTTATGGAGACTATGTTTCCTGGCCGACATTTCGTGACATGTTCACAGCCCTATATCGAAATAATAAACGTTTATCACCAGTAGAAAAGTTATGCCATTTATTGAAGAAAACTCAAGGGGAAGCGCGTGATATTCTTAGAACATGTCCTTTAACAAATGAAGGTTTTGACATGGCTTGGCAGAATCTCGTCGACCGCTACGAAAATAAACGTGTACTTGTAAATGCTCAACTTAAGTCGCTTTTCAACATATCTTGCATTCTCAAAGAAACTGGCCCCAATATTAAACGTATTCAACGTACCATCAACGACTGCGTTACAAACCTTACTCTTCTTCAAATTGATACTAACAATTGGGACGTCATTTTTGTATATATTTGCTCCACTTGTCTACCAGATATCACACTTAATTTGTGGGAACAATCCTTCAATAGTAACACAGATTTACCTTCCTGGAAAGAAATGGACGCTTTTCTAACGACAAGATATCAGACGCTAGAGTCTGTGGCAGACATTCGCACTACGTTTTCTACTTCTAATGTATCAGATCATCGTAAAACTAATTTAAACAAATCAAACCCTTCAGAGCATAATAAACTTCGCAGCTATCAAACGAATATTAAAACTTTCAAACCTGGAAAATGCTCACTTTGCCAGGATTTTCATCCACTTAAACTTTGCCCTTTGTTCCTTAAGATGTCGATTGAAGAACGTTTAGCCACTGTGAAGCGACAAAAACGATGCACAAATTGCCTTGCTACCTCACACGATTATAAGCAGTGCAAAAGTCAGTATGTCTGCAATATGTGTCGCCAAAAACATCACTCCTTACTCCATCGTGTCGTCTGCAATACAAATATGAAACAAAATAAAGTTGAACCGTCAGCTTCTCCTACTGTAGGAGTTCCACGAAATCTTACGAACAATAACGGTCATGCCTTTATTTCTCCTCAAATGTCAAACTCTGGCGCAACTGAAGAACGAATACGACAATCATACTCATCCCAAATACAGTCCACTATACACTCCTCAGTTATACTTGGTACTGCTCTTGTTGATGTTTACTCTGATGACGTAAGATTTACAGTTCGGGCATTAATCGACTCTGCGTCAGAAGCTACCTTCGTTTCCAAGCAACTACAAAGGAAACTCTCCTTAAAAGCACATTCATCTCACATTGAAATTCATGGCCTAAATGAGGCTTTAACCGCTACCTCTACCCAATTATGTCATATCCGAATAGGTTCCCCTATTGAAAAATCTTTTGAAGCGTATGCTGATGCGTTCGTTATTAAGAAGCTAACTGGGCAGCTTTCCTATCCCTTCCACTCCTTACTCGAAAGTAATAATTTTTCAGACCTACAACTAGCAGACACGTATGGTCAAAAGTGTGCTGAGATTGACTTACTCATTGGTGGAGACGTTTATCCAAAAATTATAAGAAATGGTTTACGGTGGGATCACAATCAATCGCTAGTCGCACAGCAAACCGTTTTCGGATGGATAATAACCGGCAAGGTTACCCCAAACCCCTCTTTTCACTCCGTTTCTACTTTTTATAATGAACTTGTCTTGAACAACCAACTTAAAAAATTCTGGGAACTAGAAGAAGTTCCCAATAAACCCAGGCTTTCTGATGACGATAAACATTGCGAAGATATCTACCAGTCTACAACATATAGAAATGCGAATGGACGGTATGTTGTTTCATTACCTTTCAAACGTGAATACCCTGACACCACAACCATTGGCCCCTCACGAAATATAGCTCTTTCTCAATTCGTTAGAAATGAGACTAGACTAATTAAAAACCCCGAACTTAAACTAGAGTATGATCGTGTTATCAACGAGTACTCAACCTTACATCAGATGACCAAGGTAACCCCGTCTTTTTCAAATACCACGTATTATTTACCCCACCATGCGGTTTTTAAACCTGACAGCACTACCACCAAACTACGTGTGGTGTTTAACGCTTCTAGTCCTTCATCCAATGGTACTAGTCTCAACGACATCCTCCACCCCGGTCCTGTTTTACAAGCGGATTTAACTACTCTCATTTTACGATGGCGATTGTTCAGATATGTTTTCAATGCAGATATTGAGAAGATGTATCGCCAGATTTTGGTAAATCCTTCGCACACCCCATTTCAGAGAATAATTTTCCGTAATACCCCTAATGAAGAACCCCAAGATTACGAGCTAAATACCGTAACTTTTGGTGTAAACTGTGCACCCTATCTGGCAATACGCACATTACTTGAGTTGGCCAAAGAGTGTGAATCGAAAAACCCCACAGTATCTCATATTCTCAAAAATTTTATGTATGTCGACGATGTTTTAGCTGGTGGTCATACTCTGTCAACGGCTTTAAAATTACGAGATGAGCTCATAGATGTTTTAAAATCAGCCGGTTTCTCTTTGCGTAAGTGGACGGCGAATAACGATTTTTTACTTAAAAATCTCCCCCCGAACCATTTATTGGATGCCGAGTTCCTAAAGCTTTCAGACTCTAGCACTACAAAAACACTGGGTCTCCGATGGAATGCTGGAAGCGACCATTTCTATTTTAAAATTAAAAATATGCCCGATCGAAATCTAGCCACTAAAAGATCAGTTCTGTCAGAAATCGCAAAGTTATTCGACCCCGCCGGATGGCTTGCTCCTAAAATAATCGTAGCAAAAATAATTATGCAACAAATTTGGAAGGATGGTACAAACTGGGATGAAAATCTTAAATCTTCAACTTTACAACAATGGCACTACTTTCTAGATGATTATTCCAATATACAACTAATAAAAATTCCTCGTTTTGTCGATTTTGACCCTTCCTTCTCCATTGAGCTACATGGTTTTTGCGACGCCTCAGAAAGAGCTTATGCGGCAACTTTGTATCTTCGAGCAGAAACTGAAGGCATGGTATCTACTCACCTTTTGCTCGCTAAAACAAAGGTTGCACCCATAAAATTTGTATCGATACCAAGAAAAGAACTGTGTGGTGCATTACTTATGGCTAATATGATTGATTCTGTTCGATCTCAACTAAATCTCAGCCATTATAAACTCTTTTTATGGACAGATTCAACCATCGTATTGGCATGGTTACAGCAACCAATTAATAGGTGGAAAACTTTCGTTGAAAACAGAGTTACTTCAATAATTGAAAAAGTTGGAAGTGAATGCTGGTATCATGTTGAATCGAAATTTAACCCCGCCGATCTGGCATCTCGTGGCCTCACAGTGGCAGAACTCGTATCCAATGATCTGTGGTGGTACGGGCCGTCATGGCTAAGAAACCGCCGCAGCGAATGGCCAACAAAATCGGCCAAATCCCTCAGTTTCTTAACAAACGAAGAGGCGAAGCCCGTTAATGTCTACATCACACAAACTAATCATATCGATATTTTAAAGGACTTCTCTGATCTCCCCCGGGCTATGCGTGCTATCGCTCATGTTTTTCGTTTCTATTACCGCACTAACCATAGACATCGACATAAATTGATATTAGATAACGAACTACAATGTTCGGAAATGAATTTCGTCAGATATCGAATGATCATCGGATGTCAAAAATTTTATTTCGGTAAAGAATATTCGTTGCTCTCACAAGGTTTGGGAGTACCACGAAAAAGTAACCTTCTGATTTTTAATCCATTCATTGACTCTGATGGCATTATGAGGATCAATGGCAGGTTGTCCAATTCTCCCATGCTCAGCTATAACGAAAAGTTTCCAATAATATTACCCTACAATGCATATTACACGAAACTTTATATTTCATACCTCCATAAATTCTCGCTACATGGCCAAAATGCCCTTTTGTATAGACTAATGAGAATGCACTATTATGTTCCAAAGCTTAAAACCTTGATTAAAAAAATTATCTCTCAGTGTAACATATGTGTTATACAAAAACGATCAAGAAGTCAACAAATCATGGCTGCCCTTCCCCCAGAAAGGACAAATTTGTCTCGCCCTTTTACTAACACGGGTGTAGATTTTGCTGGACCCTTTGACGTTAAGTCATATGTGGGTCGAGGTTGCAAAGTAACGAAAGGTTACGTGCTGGTGTTTGTATGCTTCGCAACGAAAGCTATCCACTTAGAGGCTACCAGTGAAATTTCTACACAGGCTTTTATGGCAGCTTTTGCCCGGTTCTTCTCCCGACGAGGATCTCCAAATGCCCTATATTCAGACAATGGAACTGCTTTTGTTGGTGCCGCAAATATACTAAATAGTGATAAAGATAAATTTCTTTTACTTTTAAAAAACAATCTCACTGCTCATTATTCCTTCGCTGGCCTTGAATGGCATTTTATACCACCAGGTGCGCCACATATGGGAGGACTCTGGGAAGCTGGAGTCAAGAGCTTCAAATCGCACTTTAAGAAAATTTCTCATTCACAAAAGTTTACTTTCGAGGAATTGAGCACTATGTTAACTCGAATTGAAGCATGTCTGAACTCACGACCTCTTAGTCCTATGAGTGAAAACCCCGCAGATCTTTGCGCTCTTACTCCCGGCCATTTCCTAATTGGAGCCCCGCTATTATCACCCCCAGAACCTGATTTTTCTAATCATTCTTTGAGCTATGCAAATCGCTGGCAGAAATTAAAAATTCTCCATCACTATTTTGCCCGGCGATGGAAAGAGGAATATCTTAAGGAGCTCCATAAACGTTTTAAATGGAAATACCCCCAGCGCGATTACGCTATCGGTGATCTCGTAGTTATAAGAAAAGATAACTTACCTCCTAATCAATGGCGACTAGGCCGCATTGAGAGGGTTATCCATGGTGCAGATAATAGGATTAGAGTCGCCGAAATACGAACAGCTAATGGTTTAGTTACTAGGCCTATCGTAAAATTGGTTTTGCTCCCCCTCCCTGAACAAAACTAATAATATTTTTTTTTCTCTTCTTCTTTAATTTTGTAGCAATATAATGCGCAGTCAAACCCGGAGAAGCCTATCACCCTTAGAAGAAAAAACACAAAAACCCAATACTGGTCGCACCAACCATTATGATTGCCGATTATGCCGCAAGGACCACCCTCTCCGTAGATGTCTCACATTCAAAAAAATGAACGTTATCGAGAAGATCAAGGTTGTTAAACGTCACCGATATTGTGAGAATTGTCTAGCTCATTCCCACTTAGTTCGACGTTGTCGTAATATCGAACGTTGTCGCCTATGTGGGGGCAAACATCACACTCTCTTGCACCGTCACAAACGTCTTTCCGATACCAACAACGATGCTGCTATTAATCCCACATCCCGCTTATGTACCGTTACTCTTCTTCCAACCATCATTGTTAAAATCCAGCTGAGTGAAGAATGGGGAAACTTACGAGGGATTCTCAATCCATGCGTCGAGACTAGTTCAATTGCAAATTTTTTGCCAGAAAGGTATAAAATGCCTGTCGAGAAAATTGGCAAGGACCGTTGGTGCAAGATACGTATACGACCCCGATTTGAAGAAAGTCCAACATTTTCCCTAATGGTCAGGATCACAAGTGATTTGCCAACAAAACAACCTAAGAACACCATTGAAGAGAGAGTAGCTGATCTATATACAAATCTTCGTCTTGCTGACCCAAAATTTTACCACTGTGCAGACATTAATATTATACTTGGTGCGGATATTTACCCACGCCTTATTAAATCCGGCATTCAACCAGATTCAGTTGGTTCTCCAATGGCTCAAGACACCGTCTTGGGATGGACCATAATTGGAAAATTTGGTGTTTAAGGAAAAATAATATTTTCCGTTTTTTTTTTTTTTTTTTTGTATATTTCCAATATTACCTTTTATATACAATATTTTTTTTAAAACAAAAGTTTTTTTTGTATACCATTGTTTGATACATAATCTTCAAATGAAAAGAATTATATTTTGAAATTTTGTAACTATGAAATGTACGATTTTATATTATATATTTGTAAACATTGCTTACTAATGAATTATATAGGTAGATTAACTTAAAATCCGACTCTGTAAAATACATTACAAATCCCAGCTCCTTGTGTATTTGCAGTACTGCAAGGGGGCCGGGATGTTTATGCCCCAGAAGTATTTTCGCTTTTTATAGCCTTATTACAATATCTTATGGTGTATTGAAAGAAATTGAGAGTTTTTAGTTACTCGTTACTTCTAATTTCAATCTCTTATCACTTTGATTGAAAACCAAAAGTTTATGTAAATTCAGTTGTTAAGCGACGAAGCAATAGTAAGGTCGGTATAGTACCCGGAATAAAGACTCATTGAATTAATCAAACTAAATAATTTGTTTTTATTCTTTGCTTTTGGGATAAAATATCACACACTTCACGCATATACAGGTGTCTATTGTAATTGTGTAGATGTGTAAGTCAATGTTACTAGTAACATTGTTAAAGCCTCTTAAAACCCAGAAAATGTCTATGTCAATGTTAATGTTCTTGCATGCTACAATTATGTTTGTATTCTCTATTCTGTTTTTCATGTTTTCAAAGACTGTAGTGGTTGAGATAAAACCATAATGGAAAACAGTATGACATCCTATTTTGATGGCGTTAGGTGGGTAGTTGAAAACCACAAAGTCATTAGGATCCTTGTTCAATAATCTTTTTTAAAAAAAAATGTAAAGAAAACAAGGAAAACTACAAAATAATGTACTATACAATGTGTTGCCAGTAAACTAGCGTCAATAATTTTAATCTTTATTTTGAAAATTTAGTTTTAATGTTTACAAAAAAAAAAAATGTGTATCTTAAACAGAAAACTAATGTAAGTTACATATTTATATTTTTATTTAAAGAGTAAACACATGGCGCCACATGTTGGTGAATATATATAAAAAAAACACCGTTTCAAAATTATTTTAATTATAAAAAAAAGGAATTTGTCTAAGAAAAAATTTTAAATAAATAATAATATTTAGTTATAAAAAATCAGCTGTTATAAAATTAAAATTTTAAATTAAAAAAAAAAAAAAAATAAAGACATAAAGCCAATCTATAATATTAATAGACTAGGCGATTTCTTGTGACCGATGTTTTGTTCTACCGTTTTATCTCGATTTTGACCAAACGTATATTATTTGAAAGATAGTTCTTTTTAGTCGATTTGCAGATTTACAGATTTTTAAATTTTTTCCTTTATTTTGGGTAAATTGCATTTAAAGTTGCTACTAACTCATACATAAAATTATACATATGCTATGTGTTTTTTATTAAATTTGTTAATGTGTTTGTGATAAAAATGAGTTTGTTTTTTGTGTTGATTTGTGAATTGACTATAATTGATTAGCATACCTTTAGGGTCTTTATTTAATGAAAAAAAAAAAAAAATTCCTAGAATTTGCACTCGAATTTCGAGCGACGGAATCTACTAGTGACAATTAAATGGTGTTTTTTTTTTATTCTGTATATGTTATTTCTCTTTACAAATGAATTAGTTTTGAGAATAAATAAAATTGACATTTATGTTATTTTCTTTGAAAAGGAAACAAATCAATATTAATAAATTAATTTTTATACACCTCAGTGAACGCCAGGAAAATAAAGTAAACATTCATTTATACAATAAAACAGTTGCTGTCAATGTCGGAGAAAGCAATATTTTAAGCCATTGTAATAATAATAAACCAAAATTTAAACCAAAGTTATTCAAAAATATGCATAAGTTTTATAAGTTTTATAAAATCACAAGCTGGAAGGGAGAGTTCAAAGGATTAACATTTGACATTTTCTACAGTTGATGTTTTCCAAACTTTGTGTCACACGAGTACTAAATTGAAACATTCATCTCCGGCAAATAGTGGTACAAAAATTTTCAAAAATATTTTGCTACGACTTTAAACATTGAAAATCACAAAAACACAATCAACAGCTTTGACCACCACATGTTGGTGTATTCGTGAATTCGTTGGTGAATAGCGGCCGACTTTAGAGAGCTCTGCAAGGCAAACGTTTTTTTTTTTTTTTTTTTTTTAAATAAAAAAACAAAAATATAAAAAAAAAATATGAAAACACTAATAAAAAAAAATAAAAAAAAATAAAAAAAAAAATAAAAAATAAAAAAAAAATAAAAAATAAAAAAAATTTAAAAAAAAAATAAAAAAATAAAAAAATAAATAAAAAAAAAAAAAAATAAAAATAAAAAAAAAATAAAAAAAATTAAAAATAAAAAAAAATAAAAAATGAAAAATAAGAAAAAATAAAAAAAAAATTAAAAAAATTAATAAAATAAAATAAAAAATAAAAAAAATAAATAAATAAAGAAAATAAAAAATAAATAAAAAAAAATCAACAAAAAAATAAACAAAAAAGAAAAATAAAAAAAAATAAAAAAAAACAATTAAAAATAAAAATAAAAAAAATATTAAAATATGGGGCGTTTCTTGTCAAGTGATCCAACTTTTGAAACCGATGTCTTCCGATGGATTCAGACACAGTTTTTCAACAAGATCGTTCCAGAACTCTCTGAGTTAGTTAGAGGGGGTCAAAATTTGACATTTTCACCAAACAGGTGTTTTTTCTCATCCATGTAACTTTTTACCTATTGTTCTTAACAAAATTTGTGCTAAATAGTTTAAATAGCTATTTCTTCAATTTTTCAGAAAAAAAAAAATAAAAAATAAAAATTTTTTTTTACTATTTTTTGCAAAATCAAAAATTTTTGATTTTTTTTCAAAAACGCCTTATTTTTTACTCAAAAGAAAGCTTAGGTTTTTTCCTTAAAAAACTTTTTGGTCGCTTAGTGGGATGCGAGTGGGATATTTTTTTCCTATTAGTGTGTAAGTGTTTCTAAAACCTTAAAAATAAAACGTATAATGACAAACTAGACACATTAACCTTTCCGACGGTATGTAACATACCTAACTATAATTTCATACCTTCAATACTGTAATACCTACAATATGTTAACCTCAGGAAAAAAATGAGAAATGTTGAAAACTAATTTTTTTATTTATTTGTAATCTTATATATTAAAAGAATTTATGAATAAACTTTGCATTCAAGATTTTTTTCAATATTTTTCTTCTCTCAAACCTCTATAACTAGAGTTCTAATTAACGTAGGCTGTTGACATAGGTCTAAGAACACTCAGTGGTTCAAGCTCCTTCTTTTGAGCTATTAACTGCTTAAATTCGTTGGGTTTGAGGAGAGTTATGCTTGGAGAATCAACTTTACTTTTACTGTACGTTAACTTATCTTGGCATATTTTGGCATTACTGTACGTTAACTTCTCTTGGCAAATTCGTTGGGTTTGAGGAAAGTTATGCGTGGACAATCAACTTTACTTTTACTGTACGTTAACTTTTCTTG
Source organism: Cordilura impudica (assembly GCA_963682025.1). Lineage (NCBI taxonomy): Eukaryota > Metazoa > Arthropoda > Insecta > Diptera > Scathophagidae > Cordilura > Cordilura impudica. Next base: position 33,106,518 of record OY821519.1, on the reverse strand, counting down.
GCATATTTTGGCATTACTGTACGTTAACTTCTCTTGGCAAATTTTGGTATTATATTCAGAGTTCAGAAAAAAACACACACTGAATAAAAAACTCGTACATATATGTAAACAAACATAACTTAGACCAACACACACATATTTTTATTTTCATACCAATTATGTTTGCTTTTAAATTTTCTTCGGTGCCCAACACAACCATGACTGTGTTCGTTTTAATATTTCGTTATTTACACGAACATTTTTGTATCACATACTTTTTGTTTCAATCACACATAAAGCACACATTTTTGAGTGTTGCTTTATTTGAAGTTCATGTTCTGGTACGTGTAGTGAAAAAAAAACACAGAACATGTACAATAAACAGGTTCGAGTTCAGTTATATTTTAAGTCGTGTTGTGGCTCTTGTAGTGAGAAAAAACAGAACATGTACAATAAACAGGTTCGAGTTCAGTTATATTTTAAACACGACTTAAACACGACTTAAAATATAACTGAACTCGAACCTGTTTATTGTACATGTTGTGTTTTTTCTTACTACACGAGCCACAACACGACTTAAAATATAACTGAACTCGAACCTGTTTATTGTACATGTTCTGTGTTTTTTTTCACTACACGTACCAGAACATGAACTTCAAATAAAGCAACACTCAAAAATGTGTGCTTTATGTGTGATTGAAACAAAAAGTATGTGATACAAAAATGTTCGTGTAAATAACGAAATATTAAAACGAACACAGTCATGGTTCTGTTGGGCACCGTAGAAAATTTAGAAACGCACATAATTGATATGAAAATAAAAATATGTGTTGGCTGCTTTTGAACAGAACATTGTGTGTTTCAAGTGTGTATTTTCTGAACCTTGATTATATTATAAAAATTAATATAATATAATATAATATAATATAATATAATATAATATAATATAATATAATATAATATAATATAATATAATATAATATAATATAATATAATGCTGCGGAGCAGCAGGGGTCCTCTAGTATATATTTAAAGATTCTGTTTTGATACGCAGTCCAGCGGGGAAATTTCGCGTACAAAAACCTTATATACTTCTGACATTGAAGGAGGCTCATCAGTTGTTTAAACAGTTCCATAAGGAATGTTAAGTGTGAGTTATCAGTTTTTTGTTCTTTACGAACAATTTTTGTTAAATGTCTTTCAGCAGTGCCTCACAATACTTGCACTTGCAAGTATCGTGAAAATGTGAGGATGCTGCTGAAAGCATTGTCAAAAGCTGTTAATCCACCTAATTCTGTACAGAGTTCAGATTGTTTTTAAACCAAGTAGTATGCAGTCAAAAAAAAAAAAAAACAAAAGGTGCATGTTAAATCAGTGTGAATATTGTGCTGATGATTTTCAAAAATTTTCGACAAGTTCTGTGGAAACAGATACATTAATTTCTTGGAAACAGTGGCCTACAGATGAAAACAATCGCTCTATTTTAAATACAACTGAAAGAACTGTAGAAGAATGCTCAGACCTTCTTGAAAGTCAACTTCCATTTTTTTAAGAAACTTAGGGTACGTTCGTAGTAGTTATGCAGCAATGCAGCATAATAAAAGTAAAACGTACAAAAAAGCATCTCTTGGCAGCACTGATTTACGTCAAAAGTTTTTTTATGCAAACAGTTGACAGCGCTGCCGCAAATTTTTGCAACTTTGGCATCATTTTAATAACTGATGCAATAGAGCTCGAAGCTTAAAGGAAAATTAAACATTGGTGCAGAATGGAAGAGTAAGTAGTGCATTATATAATTATATAAATATACAAATTTAAATAATATCGTTTACAATGGTACATACACTTGCTTCGAAAAAGATTAACTTTGAGTTAGTCAAGCACAGTCACGCTTGGTCACGCACAGTCACGGAGTGATCTAAATGTCATTTCCCCTCATCCTATCGATCTGAAACTTGATACATACACTTGCTGTGAAAAAAAGATTAACTTTGAGTTAGTCACGACAGTCACGCATGATCACGCACAGTCACGGAGAGATTTAGAACAGTTTTCCCCTCATCCAATAAATCTGAAACTTGGTCGATATACTTGCTGTAAAGAAGTCACACATAGTCACGCACAGTCACGGAGTGATTTAAAACCCATTTCCCCTTATCCGATCGATCTGAAACTTGGTCGACAGACTTGCTGTGAAAAAAGATAAACTTTGGCATGCTCGCGCACAGTCACGCATAGTCACGCACAGTCACGGAGAGATTAAAATGCCACTTCCCCTCATCCGATTGATATGAAACTGTGTCCATAGACTTGTTGTGGATTAATTTTAAGATAGTCACACACAGTCACGCACAGTTACAAAGATATTCAAAACTCATATGTACAAGGAAAGAAAGAGTTTTAATAAAAACTTTGTTTTTATGGGTTAGATTAGTAGAATCAAGATTTTCAATAATATTTGTTAATATTATTGTGGTGAAAATGTTTTTTATCTTTTGCAAATCGTTCTAAAAAGCACCATATGTTATCTAGAAACCAAGGTGCCATATGGTTCCTTAGTCAGTTAAAAAAACCTTAAGTTATGTTTCCATGTTTTTCCTTAAGTTTATAAAAAAAAAGTAAAAAAAAAAAAACAATGTGAGTCCGATAACAGGGGAGATGTGTCAACATCTGGTAACTGAAGATTTTTTTATGGCACTTTTTTTTTAAATCAAATAAAGGGTCCGCCATATAACTTTTTTTTTTTGAAAATGCTATAAAAAAAGAATACTGAATATTATCTCAAATTTCTTTTTTTATTTGAAAGTACAATCCTTCCGGTTAATAATGGAAAATAATTTCATTCAAAGGCCGCCTCGGCTGGCCATGCAGTAGCCTACACGATCGGTCCAATTTTTAAGCACATTATCGATTGTGTGCAGCTGTATTTCACCAATGGTTTCACGAATATTGTGCTTTAAAGCGTCAATTGTCTCTGGCTTGTTGGCGTAACACTTATCTTTGAGGGCACCCCACAAATAATAGTCCAACGGTGTCAAATCGCAGCACCGAGGTGGCCGAACGACATCAGCTCTGCGGCTGATAATGCGATCTTCAAAAACAGGGCGCAAAACATCGAGTGTAGCTTCGGCTGTGTGGCACGTAGCGCCGTCCTGTTGAAACCAAATGTTGCCAATATCCTCCTCTTCAATTTTTGTGAACAAAAATTCGTTCAACATGGCCCGATAACGATCGCCATTGACTATAACGGCCACTCCTTGCTCATTTTTGAAGAAAAATGGCCCAATTATGCCTCTGGACCAAAATCCGCACCAAACAGTGACTCGTTTTGGGTGTATCGACTTTTCAGTGTATGCGTGCGGGTTTTCTGTGCCCCAAATGCGACAATTTTGCTTATTTACATACCCGCCAAGATCAAAATGAGCTTCATCTGAAAAGATGATTTTTTTTTTGCAAAATCGGCATCTTCTGTAAGTCGATCGGAGGCCCACTTAGCGAAGCGAAAACGCATTGGATGGTCAGTTGGCTTCAACTCCTGAATCAATTGGACTTTGCATGGTGTCATACTAAGGTCTTTATGCAAAATTCGTCTCAATGATGCCTCCGAAATGTTCAATTCTTGAGAACGACGGTGAATTGATGTTGATGGCGCTTCACGCACACTTTCTGCCACAGCAGCAATATTCTCGGTTGTACGCACTGTTTTTGGCTTTTCACGCTTTGGTTTATCGATGAGGTTGCCAGTTTCTTTCACTTTTTTCGCATGATAATGAACATACGGAGCTGACGGTGCTTCTCTTCTTCCAAAATCCGTACGCAATTTTCGCACACATTCTGCATCATTACCATGATTTTCAAAGTAATGTTGCAATATTTCCCAGCATTGTTCAAGCGTATACACAACCATATTCGTTCAGCGGAAGGATAAAACTAATTATCTGTCAAATCAGACATGAGCTAAGTGTTACCATTCACGAAATAAGCACTAGTTGAAAAAAAACGTTAGATGGCGTCATCTATGTATCACGTACAGCAATCAACTGCAGGGGCTTTGTTAATATTTATTTATTATTTCAACCGGTTAAGTTTTAATTTTTCGTTTTTTTTTTTTTCATTTTTTATTTTTCATTTTTTCATTTTTCATTTTAAATTTTTCATTTAAAATTTTTCGTTTTTCATTTTTTATTTTTAATTTTTCATTTTTCATTTTCATTTTTATTTTTCATTTTTTATTTTTAATTTTTAATTTTTAATTTTTAATTTTTAATTATTTATTTTTTATTTTTCATTTTTTATTTTTATTTTTTTTTTAATTTTTTTTTTATTTTTTGTTTTTTGTTTTTTATTTTTTATTTTTTATTTTATATTTTTCAATTTTTATTTTTAATTTTTCATTTCTCAATTTTGATTTTACATTTTTCGTTTCTTGTTTTTCTTTTTTAATTTTTTATTTTTAATTTTTTATTTTTCATTTTTTTTTTTTTCATTTTTCATTTTCAACATAAGTCACACCGATTTTGTCTTACGGCTCACATGTTACGCTGTTTTTGTGATTGTATTGTGAAATAGAAATTTACCCCCCTGCGCGTATAGATGTTTACACATCAAAAATATTTTCTTTTAAAATAACATTTTACTTCTTCATTTAATTGTTTTTGTTCTTCAATTTCATTCAATTAAGACCGACTTCTCGTTTTGAAATAAGTTAGTCCTCACCAAAGAAAATTCGATATTCAAATAAATTGGATTTGACTGTTATCACTACTGTTTCGAACATAAACAAATTTATGGCAGTCATGTGCAAAAAAAAAATAAAAATATTTGAGTGAAATATTATTTTAAATTCCTTTATTTGTAATAATTAGTGCATAAAGAATCTATGTTATAATTAAAAAAATTATAATGAAAAATATATTGTGCAAATAAAAAGTTTTTATTATTGTTGTAGAAGAACATCATATCTAAAAGTGTGTTTTGTTAACATCGACCAGTGATTAAAAGTTTTTTTTTTAAATCAGCGGAAAATGTAGATGTTTTTTAAAATCGTTTTTTTTTTTTTTTTTTTCATAAAACCAATGTCTAATTTTTTAAAATATTGACAAGGATCAATAAAAAACGGGTACGTTCGTAAATGTAGTAGTTATGCATCACTGCAGCATAATAAAATTAAAACGTTCAAAAAAGCATCTCTTGGCAGCACTGATTTCCGTCAAAAGTTGTTTTATACAAACAATTGACAGTGCTGCCCCAAACTTTTGCAACTATGGCATCATTTTAATTACTGATACAATAGAGCGCGAAGTTAAAAAAAAATTAAACATTGGTGCAGAATGGAGGAGTAAGTAGTGCATTATATAAAAATTGTTAATACAAATTTAAATAATATCGTTTTATTATTTTAAAGTAATTTTGTATTTTAGGAATCCGCCTTCTTTTTCGTTTTAATTGATTTCTAATAGCCAAAAGTCGTGTCATCTTTCTTTTAATTCTGTTTTTATTATATGTTAACAAAAATTTGTCCTTTTTAGAATCAAGATTTTCAAAATAATATTTGTTAATGTTATTGTGGTGAACATGTTTTTTATCTTTTGCAAAACGTTCTAAAAAGCAAACTGCGAAATTGTTGAGCAGTAACAAAGCATCTGCAACAACTGATCACGCATCAGCAACAAAACTTGGCATAACTGCCGCAGTGATGCACAAATTTACTGAATTTACGAACGTACGCATACTTTTATTAAACGGGAGCAAAGTGAAGTCTTTAAATTATCTAGAGAAAGTAATGATTCATATGCTGTGACTCTTTAGGTTGACTTTGTAGAAAATTTCACAATCATAAAACAAAATGAAATTCAGTCTACTTATTGGAGCCATAAGCAAGTAACCAATTTTACAGCCTGTGCTTGGCAAAATGGGGAGATTCAAACTTTGGCAATCATATCAGATGAGCTTTCTCATGATAAATATACCGTACAATCATGATTGCAATTGTTATTTAATGAAATAAAGTCTCTGTATCCACACATTAAAAAAAAATGATAATTTAAAATAATAATAATTTAAAAAATAAATAACAATAACATTAAAAAAAAATAACAATTTTTTCAGACGGTCCATCAAGCGAGTTTAAGCAAAAACATACATTCACAGCAGTAACATTTTTGCGAAAAGAATTATCTTTAGAAACACTAGAATGGAATTTCTTTGCCAGTGTACATGGCAAAGTGGCAGTGGATGGCATAGGTGGCCAATTGAAAAGCCAATGCAGAAGATTATTACTCGCAGAAACAGTCAAACTGCGGAAGAATTTTATCATTTCAATAAAGTAAAACAGCAGAATATCAAAGTTTTTTTTTTATCCAGCCAAAGCATTAAAAATAAAGTAAAAGAACATAACGCCCGATGGTCACTTGTAACAACAGCAATTCCAGGCACAGCAGACATACACCATCTAAGTGTTCTGGATAAATAACTATATACTGAAAATAAAAATGTTTATGAATTCAAATGAATTCCAAACCTATGATATGAAAAATGGAAATTTTATGGATACAGAAATAATAGCCTGCAATAAGGAATATGCTGTAGGTTCATTTTGCTTGGCCACTTACTATGGGAAAAAAACAACGCCAATACCTTGTACAAATAACTGTTTCAGAATGCAATTCAGAAATCGAAATTCTAAATCTAAGGAAGCAGGATGAAAAAGGACTTGTTTTTACATTTCCCGAAAAAGAAGACAGATGTATAGTGGATAAAAAAGATTTAATACCTCTACATACTCAGCCAACATTTCAAATCGTAGGTAATCATGCTCGGTACATTTTTGAAAAACCTGTCACATGTGAATAGTTTACATAATGTTATTTCTTACAAGTGTTCTAGATAATAAAATAATTTTAAAATTTATTTGTTTACTCAATTTTCTTTTAATACATGTTTAAGAAACTTTAGTCATTCCGTCACAGCCATTCCGTCACGTCAAATGACAGTGAATAACTTCAACACTTTTAGAGGTAAGTTGCTCTAAATTATAATTTTATATTGCTTATATATCATATGTAAAATATGCATTAGTTTAAAAACTGATTAGCTTCTTAATTCACAAAAGTTCCCAGGTTTTAATACCAGGACAGAGTCATGGTAGCAAAAATGTCATTCCGCCACACAATGAGAAATTACTCAAAAATAAAAGAATAAAATAGTGAAAAAATTGTTTCTGAGTTTTTTTTTTAATCTCTTAATCATTAACAATCATTTTTAAACTGAAGAATGAATTTTCAATTGAAAATAGATTTGTGGAATAGCCTTAACTTCAATTCTACAACTCAAAATATCATTCCGTCAGATATGTAATTGCCCTATAATTATAAAGAAAATTTTGTTATCACATCAAAAATTCAGTTGCAGCAACCGAAATTCGCTTATGACAACCGATATTTGTTTGAGACAACAAAATTTTTCTTTTACTAATAGAATTTACAATGGAATTGTCATATTGACTCAATTGAATCAAAAATATCGTCAAAAATTGTTGCTTTATATAAATTCAGACGGACATTTAATATTAAAACGATGAAGCTATGGGTTTAAGAATAATGCTTCGCTAAAGAGTTTACAATCGGCGCAAAATAAGTCGTTAAAGTTAGTTTATAATCTAGCAATGATTGATACAATTCTTATCAGCTTTGAAGTACATACAAATACCGACACATCTATAATATTAATAGGCTAGGTGATTTCTTGTGACCGATGTTTTGTTATACCGTTTTATACCGATTTTGACCAAACGTATATTATTTGAAAGGTATTTCTTTTTAGCGGTTAAGCAGATTTACAGATTTTTAAATTTTTTCCTTTATTTTGAGTAAATTGCATTTAAAGTTGCTACTAACACATATGTACATAAAATTATACATATGCTTTGTGTTTTTTATTAAATTTGTTAATGTGTTTGTTAATGAGTTTGTTATTTTCATTCACAATAATAATAAACCATAAAAGTGTTGGTTTATGAATTGGCTAAGTTGAAAAATAAAGCTGCCTAGAAATTGCACTCGAATTTCGAGCGCTGGAATCTGCTAGTATAAATTTATATGTTACTAGATGTAACCCGGTGTGCATCGCTATACCCTCCCCCTCCCCCACCCCCTCCCCCCTTCCGAATCGTTATGAAAGGGCTCACGCAAAGTCCCAAGGCTCTCACTAATACAGTAATTGAGATATATCACATTTAATATTAAGTTTATGTGGGGGTACCACGCGCGTTTATCTAATCCCGCCCATTTTTTTGTCTGACTGCTCACGTTAATAATAGATGACCTGAGACAAATTTGCAAAGCTTTCTCTGTCATAGTAATTAATATATATGATATTAAAAATTTACTTTGTATGGGAGGTGCCACGCCCACTAAAAATATTTAAAAAAATTAAAGGCTGTAGCACTCCCATATCCGCAGTAAGACTATGTGAAAATTTCAGGAAGATCAGATGAGTAGTTACGGAGATTACCTCCTACAAACAAACAAACAAATATTACCTCTTTATTATGTTAGTATAGATTATTATTATAGATTTTTCTATTTCAATGCTTGCTGATGCTGATATACAATATTTTGTTGTTTTTTCATTCGCTACAACAATTATTAGATTTTTGGGCGTTCCTACCATGGAGCAAGGTACATGTAGCTGCCCATGAGAAGATGGATTATCCATATTAGATCTGGCAACACTTAACTATTGGCCTTGAACTTAGAATATTATTTGGCAATGATTTTGAAGATTTTTGTTTTTGGGGCAATTTTTATTTTTCGCGATTTCTGGGCTTGGCGATTTTTGATTTTGGTGATATATTTTCCACGACAAATCACATTGATAACTAATGAACTTGTCAAAAGATTGTCGCTTTCGTAGTGCTTCATATTTTTTACATAGGAGGTGCCACGCCCACTAATCCCATCCCGCCCAATTTTATTGGACTACTCACATTAATATCTGATGGACTCATGCAAAATGTCGAGTCTTTCCCTTTTATAGTACACCAGTTATATATAAGATATCTACTTTGCATGGGCGTTGCTACGCCCACTGCTCCGATCACGCCCATTTTCACACAAAGAACCTATGGGCTCACGCAAAGCCACAAAGCTCTCTCTTTTACAGTACTCCAGATATATGACATTAAATAGTTACTTTGCATGGGGAGTGTCACGCCCATTGGTGTGAACCCGCCAATTTTTTGTTCGATTACTCATACTAAGATCTGATAGACTCGTGCAAAGCGTCAAAGCTTTCTTTTTTAGCACACCAGTTATATGCTATCATATATTTAATTTGTATGTGCGGTGCCACGCCCAATGCTCCGATCACGCCCATTTTTTGTCTAACTAATCAAATGAATAACTTATGAGCTCACACAAAGTCCCAAGACTCTCACTATTACAGTACTCCAATATATGGCATTTTATATTTACTTTGTATGGCAGGTGCCACGCCTATTGGCCCATTTTGCATCCGACTACTCACACTAATAATAGGTGACATCAGACAAATTTGAAAAGCTCTCTCTGTCACAGTACTCGAGATATATAATATTAAATTATTACTTGTATGGGAGCTACCACGCCCACTTATCCGATCCCGCCCATTTTCGGCGTAGCTACTAATATTAACAATAGGTGACCTCACACAAATTTGCAAAGCTCTCCCTATCATAGTACTCAATATATGTATATGATACTAAAAATTTACTTTGTGTGGGAGGTGCCACGCCCACCAAAAATATTTCAAAAATATAGCCTATAGCACTTCCCATATCCGCAGTAAGACTATGTGAAAATTTCAGGAAGATCAGATGCGTAGTTACGGAGATTACCTCCTACAAACAAACAAACACACATTACCTCTTTATTATAAAGGGTCCGCCATCTAACGTTTTTTTTTTTTTCAACTAGTGCTTATTTCGTGAATGGTAACACTTAGCTCATGTCTGATTTGACAGGTAATTAGTTTTATCCTTCCGCCGAACGAATATGGTTGTGTATACGCTTGAACAACGCTGGGAAATATTGCGACATTACTTTGAAAATCATGGTAATGTTGCAGAATGTGTGCGAAAATTGAGTACGGATTTTAGAAGAAGAGAAGCATCGTCAGCTCCGTATGTTCGTTATCTTGTGGAAAAAGTGAAATAAACTGGCATCCTCATCGATAAACCAAAGCGTGGCAGAAAGTGTGCGTGAAGCGCCATCAACATCAATTCACCGTCGTTCTCAAGAATTGAACATTTCGGAGGCATCATTGAGACGAATTTTGCATAAAGACCTTGGTATGACGCCATACAAAGTCCAATTGGTTCAGCAGTTGAAGCCAACTGACCATCCAATGCGTTTTCGCTTCGCTAAGTGGGCCTGCGATCGACTTACAGAAGATGCGATTTTGTCAAAAAAATCATCTTTTCAGATGAAACTCATTTTGATCTTGGCGGGTATGTAAACAAGCAAAATTGTCGCATTTGGGGCACAGAAAGCCCGCACGCATACATTGAAAAGCCGATACACCCAAAACTGTTTGGTGCGGATTTTGGTCCAGAGGCATAATTGGGCCATTTTTCTTCGAAAATGAGCAAGAAGTGGCCGTTACAGTCAATGGCGATCGTTATCGGGCCATGTTGAACGAATTTTTGTTCACAAATATTGAAGAGGAGGATATTGGCAACATTTGCTTTCAACAGGACGGCGCTACGTGCCACGCAGCCGAAGCTACACTCGATGTTTTGCGCCCTGTTTTTGAAGATCGCATTATCAGCCGCAGAGCTGATGTCGTTTGGCCACCTCTGAGCTGCGATTTGACACCGTTGGACTATTATTTGTGGGGTGCCCTCAAAGATAAGTGTTACGCCAACAAGCCAGAGACAATTGACGCTTTAAAGGACAATATTCGTGAAGCCATTGGTGAAATACAGCTGCACACAATCGATAATGTGCTTAAAAATTGGACCGATCATGTAGGCTACTGCATGGCCAGCCGAGGCAGCCATTTGAATGAAATTATTTTCCATTATTAACCGGAAGGATTGTACTTTCAAATAAAAAAAGAAATTTGAGATAATATTCAGTAGTTTTTTTTTTATAGCATTTTCAAAAAAAAAAAAAAGTTATTTGGCGAACCCTTTATATACCCTCTGTAATTGTCAACATGACAATGCGAGCTTACACACATCGACTCAAACAACTCAATATTTAACAGACCTAGGTATCAAGATAATGGTTTGTTCCCATATGTGAGCGAATTACTAAGTGATGAATTAGTTTTGGTCATCAGAAGAAACGATTGAAATGTATAACTAAATGTTTTGGAGTTACGTAAATGGAAGAAACTGCTTTTGAGATGGTCTAAAACGTATTTGTCTTAACGCAAATTAGTGATATGTGAATCGTTAGCAAAATTCGTTTGCGACAACCGATATTCAATTGGCACAACCAAATAGTTGTTCTCCGAACTGAAATAGATTCCTAAAACGTTTTCATTTGATTATGAATATAACGAAAATTTAGTTAGCACATCAAAAATTCAGTTGCTGCAATCAAAATTCACTTATGACAACCGATATTTATTTTAGATAACAAAATTTATGTTTCACTGATAAAATTTACAATGGAATTTTCATATTGACTCAATTAAATCAAAAATATCGTCAGCAATTGTTGCTTTATATAAATTCAGACGGAAATTTAATATTAAAACGATGAAGCTATAATAAAGGGTTTTTCACAAAAGTTTTTTTAAATAAAACAAAAACGGTTTTGGATATCAATGAAATTCTTTATTCCTGTGAAAGTACGTTCGATGCCATTATGTATGGAAATCGATCTCTTTTGCAGGGCTACCACGGGCACGCTTGCAGAAGTCCAGACGTTCGATATTCGTACGAAGTTCATCAATCGTCACTGGCTTGTTGGCATAGACCATAGACTTGACGTAGCCCCACAGGAAATAGTCCAACGGCGTCAAATCGCACGATCGAGGCGGCCAATCGACTGGACCATTTCGTGAGAAATGGCTTGTGGCGCCGTCCTGTTGGAACCACATGTCCTCCAAGTCCATATAATCCAATTGGGGCCAAAAATATTCGGTTATCATTGAACGGTAGCGATTCCCATTCACAGTAACGTGCCGGTCTTGATCATCACGGAATAAGTACGGACAAATGACGCCGCCGGCCCATAAACCGCACCAAACCGTAATTTTTCGGAATGCAATGATGACTCATGGAGTACGTGTGGATTGCTGTCTGACCAATAACGCATATTTTGTTTATTGACGAAGCCATTCAGCCAGAAATGAGCCTCATCGCTGAAGATGATTTTTCGATGAAAATCCGAATCATTTACAATTTGTTGCTCGGCCCAATTAACGAACATACGACGCTTCTGGTGGTCAAGCGGCTTCAGTTCTTGCGTCAATTTGATCTTGTAAGGATGTAGGCCAAGATCTTTTCGCAAAATTCGCCACAACGATGTCATAGAGATGCCCAACGCTTGAGAACGACGTGTGAGAGACACATTTGGGCTTTCTTCAACTGAAGCCTAAGCGGCAGCAATATTCTCGACACTACGGGCACTTCTTTGTCTCACTGGCACGGTAACATTTTTTACTGTGCCTGTGGATTCAAATTTTTCCACTAGACGCTCAATTGTTGATCTGCTAGGACGATTATGACGACCATAAATTGGACGTAGCGCTCTTAACGTTGAGGCCACTGACTCCTAATTTCGGTAGTAAATTTTAATAATTTCGACTCGTTGTTGGCTCGTATATCTTTCCATCATGAAATGACAAACCTTACTGAAGAGAAAGGTCAAAAGAGCGGCAAGAAATATGGCGTCGTTTGCTGTCCCTGTCTTTCTACTTTTGTAGCGTCCCTGCTGAAAAACCCTTTATATATGGGTTTAAGAATAATTATTCTTATAATGCTTCGCTAAAGAGTTTACAATCGGCGCAAAATAAGTCGTTAACGTTGGTTTATAATACCGACACATCCATAGTATTAATAGGCTATGCGATTTCTTGTGACCGATGTTTTGTTCTACCGTTTTATCCCGATTTTGACCAAACGTATTAAATATTTCTTGTCGAAATAGGGGTTGGTTTTCCAAAAAAAATGTGGAACCGAGGACTTACGCTGCCAAAATAAATCACAAAAATAAACAATCAAAATTAGGTTTTTTTTTTTATCTTAAGCTGCTAAGTAATTCCAGGATTACTTCCCTTTATTTTTTTCCCTCGAAAATGGCGGTTTTACAATTAAATTCTTCGCTAAATTTAGTAGCTGCTTTGTAAGCGATCTCAAGTCGTTGACAATAATTTAACGAGTGACAAATTCGCGGCTTAAAAGATATTACATTTCACAAAAATTCAAATAAATGTCAATCAAAAGAAAGGCTTAAAAACTAAAGCGCCCTCTGGATTTCAAATTCCATACAAATTCGACAAGTCGCTTCTAACAGTGGGACCTCTTTAATGCTCACGTAAACAGTATATTATTTGAAAGGTATTTCTTTTTAGCGGTTTTGGAAATTTACAGGTTTTTTAATTTTTTCCTTTTTAAATTTTTTCCTTTATTTTGAGTAAATTGCATTTAAAGTTGCTACTAACACATACATAAAAGTATACATATGCTAGGTGTTTTTTTATTAAATTTGTTGATGTGTTTGTTAATGAGTTTGTTATCTTCATGCACAATAATAATAAACCATATAACTGTTGGTTTGTGAATTGGCTAAGTTGAAAAATAAAGCTACCTAGTAGTATAAATTCATATGTTATTTAGGTAATAACAACAAGGCCTCACTTCCAATTTTCTATCAGTTCATATACCAAATGGGATAAGTTAATAAAGTTGGTGTGGATAAAGGCACTTTTGTTTCGGTAAGACACGGTGGAGGATCACTTTACAGAAAGAACAACACGGAGTAGTATCACTTTACAGTAAAGAATCCGCGCACTTTTGAAAACGAGGATCGGCTCCGGTTGTCACAAATATCTCAAATACAGCAGCCTCGGCTGACTGCTTCTGATAATCCAGCGCCATCTTCTGACTGCTTCCGATAATCTAGCAGCCGTGGCTGACTGCCCCCGATAATCCAGCGGCCTGGACTGACTGCTCCTGATAATCAAATAGGCTCACTAATTCTGCTCACTTTCTTTGCAGGCAGCATTAAGGTACCACGACACGATTACCAAACCATTGTGTCACCAATATCGTGGGGGCCGTACGATGACAATCTACCGACTACCAAAACCATCTGATTAACGTTCCCGATCTACCAATATTATCGACTCCCAATACAATCGACTCCTGTCATTGCCGATGCAACCAACTAGAAATCTTGATAGCTGAAAACCGAAGAAGATTCGAGTGGAGATGAAGACTCACTGCTGATTGTATTATTATTCTAAATTATACATTTATTGAGAAGTTAAATTAAATCTATACTTTGTAATTAAGCCCCAAGATAGGTTAAATCAATCATCTTCTCATTAGATAAGGTTTGAGGATCGTTAAGTAGCGCCGGATTCGACTAATTACCTCAGCCAAAGATTTAAACCGTTACAGCATAATATAATCACAACTATTGAACCAATTAAATTAAGAAATCCAGAAATAAAATCGATCCCATTAGCAAAATAAAAATGATCTTCCACCAAAATAATGCTCAGTTACACATTTGGCAGTTTCGATGGCTAAAATACACGATTTGAGTTTCAAATTTTTAGCATATCCAATTTTTTTCTCCAGCTTTAAGTACCAGCCATTATTTCCTGTATCAAAATTTAAAGAAATAGCTCGGCGGGAAAAGATTCGAGTCGAATAAGGAAGTCATCTCTGCAACAGAAGCGTATTTTTTTTTTCTTTTATTAATCAACACTCAGGGGATGCCCCCTACAGATGCAGTGCATTGTGTTGATCTAAGGAAAATAGGTTAAGGAGAAAAGAGGGAGTAGTGTGTTCACTTTTTTTTTTTGCAACGACAGACCAAAGCCTCTGTTGGGAATCGAACCCACGACCCCTCGCATGATAGGCGAGCACGCTATCTACTCACCTACCGGGGCGCTTTTGAGGACCTTTTGAATTCTTAATATGTGAAGGACTTAAAAAAAGTTGACGAATCAGTGGTTGAGATGTCTCAAGCAAAAAGGAGTCTATGTTGAAAAATGAAAGAAAATCAAACCAAAATAATTTGCGATTCTATGTTTTTGTTGACTTATTGACTCCCCCTACTAAGTCTACTATGAATTCCAGTAACAAATGCTTTCAGGTGTACGAGTACTCTAATAATACTTAATCTACATCAAAAACTTATTTCGTTATGCTACATTACAAACATATCTTACCTTTATACATAGGAAATTCGCCATCACTATGACTGTGACACAGCATCATTGGTGATCGACAACGAGAACGTTCGACCACAACAACATTATTACCTGAAGTGCCTTTACCACTGCCACTCTTACCACCAATCGATGTGGTGGTATGTAGAGTATTGTGTCCTGTATGTGTAGTTGATGTGGTTGCAGCTGAGGCTGAATATGAACGTGGCACATGACTGAGTGTACGACGTCTTAATGTAGCTGCAGCATGTTGTTGTGATAGAGATCTATGTTGAGGTGTCAAATGATGACGTGGTCCATGATGATGTGCCGGTACTTTAACAGATGACATCGTATTAGCCACATTTGAGGTGCTGTTCACACTGGAAGATTGACAATGACGATGAGCTGTAACAGAGGAGACGGAAGCTGAGGATGTAGCTGCGGATGTTGGCATATTATTGCCGCCACTATTCAAAGACATATGGTGTTGCAAAGGAGGATGATGATGATGATGATGATGATGTTGCTGTTGCTGCTGCTGATGCTGATGTTGTTGCTGTTGATGATGCTGTGTACTTGTCATAGTGGTTGTTGTAGTATTTGCCGCAGGATGATTTATATTACCAACAATGGCATGCTGCAGGGGTGGATGAGAATGCTGATGGGTTAGTTGGCGTTGCGCGTGTGAATGTAAGTGTGCCTGAGCACTTCCGGCTACGGCCACACTATGCTGATGCTGCAATTGACGTTGTTGTTGCTGTTGTTGTTGTTGTTGTTGATGATGATGTTGTTGTTGCAATTGTTGCATAATTTGATGATGTGTTGTTTTCAGCGTTGATTGTGTATTTACAGCTGCACCACCAGCCGAGGACGAAGTGCTAACCAAATTTCCTATAGAAGCTGTTAAATGTTGATTGCCGGTAACGGTGCTGGTTGAAGTATGTGTTTGATTTACGTTTCCGGTATTTCCGGTATTGCCACCAGCAACTGATACTACAGCGGGGTTTTTCTCCCATGGTCCGTTATTGCTTGAATAATCCAATTTGATTCTTTTTGTGGTTTTTAGTGTTTTACACTATTAATGCCACACCTTCCCTATATTTAAACTCAGGTATTTACTTAAAACTACTCAATTAAGTGTGAGTTTATGTGGTTTAATTTCATTTGCTTTAAATAGTAAGAAGATTTGTTTGTTTGTTTGTTTGTTTTTTTTTTAATGTAGTTATTTGTTTTCAACAATTTTCCATATTATTGCAAAACTTTTCCAATTATTATAAGCACCGCAGTAAAACATTAAAACAATCAGGTTTGAACAAGTTTTACACCTTCTTTTTTGTGTTTTGCATTTAAGATTTAAACAACATCATCATCATTATCATCCTTTTCAAATGAATAGGTACGTTAAACGTGGCTGTAGTACTGCTGTTTGGTTGGTGTTTTTCTCTGGTGGTGGTATTGTATTCAAACATGACCTTCAACCGTTTTGTTGTTGTTGGTAAGGGAAAAATTTTGTTGGCACCATTTCAAGCATATTTGTATAAACAATATGAACATTTGATTTAAAATAAATTCCATTCCAAAGAAATTTGTTTAGATTTGATTACAAGTTTATTTTGCTTTAACTCACAAATTTAATACTAGTCAACTAGCACAGCTGTTACATAAGAATTTCTCTCAATTCGAAAAAAAATTTTATCCAATAATATTTTTATAATTTATGAAAAAATATTCCAGAATGTAAAAATTTAACTAAATGAAGAAAAAATGTGTAGATGTTCTTTCTACTAGAATGAAAGACAACTTTCGTCATATATTAAATCCTTGTTAAACTCATTGGTGTGGATCATCATCAAATTCGCATGACTTATTTAGCATCCTCTTAATATCTTTTGGTACTGAATAATAGAAAAATTCTGCAGAACTTTCAATAATACGAATCAAAGTTTGAAAGCATGATAAAATTTACTCCAAAATTTAAACTTTTCCATTTGAAAATTTACTACGAATCTGAAACGTTTTAGACTGAAGTTTTAATCCGAAATTTTTCTTTAAAATTTTTTTTTTTTAATTTTACTGCGTATCTTAAACAATTACCCTTTGAATATACACTCCGAATCTGAAATAAATCTGTCTTGACGATACGAATCTGAAACTATTTCCCATTGAAACTAAATCCAAAAAAAATTTTTGATTTGAAAATTTTTTCCGAAACTGAAACTTTTAATTCCCATATAAAAAAAATAAGCATAAACCAAATTTGGATTTTTATTAATTTTTTTGGCTGCAGATATGAAAAAGTTCATATCGGATGCTATATCTATATGGGGACTAGGCCCCAAAATGGACCGATCCTGACCATGTTTGGTAAAGTCTCTTGTATTTTGCAAAAATATATACAAACAAAATTTGAGAAGAATCAGTGCAATATTTTCGTTTTTTGATAGATTTGCGTGAAGATCGGGAAGCAGCTCTATATGGGGCCTATGACCAACAGTTGTCCAATAGGGATCATTTTGGACTACTGGTTAATGGATGTAATAAATACATACAAACCCAATTTGACTAAGATTTATATGATAGTTTGGATCTTATGGCAATTTATGTTGATTTCATAGGAGTCATTTGTATAGGGGCTAGGTCTGAACATGGACCGATTCTCAGATTTCAGTAGAGTTCATCCTATGGCCGATAAAAGCTTATATACCAAATTTCATCAAAATATATTCATATTTGCGACCTGCAGTTTGATTACAAGCTTTACATGGACACACAGACGGACGGACGGACGGACGGACGGACATCGTTAAATCGAATCAGATAGTGATTCAGATAGTGATTCTGATTCGATCGGTATAATAAAAGATGGGTCCAGGTCAAATATTTTTGGTAGTTACAAACAGCAGCACAAACCACATAGTGGTATAAAAACAAATAGGTACATATAAAGAAAGTTACGCTCTTAAAGGAGTTATTATTATTCTGAATTTATTCTTTTAATTCCCCTATATAAAGTGACCCTCTTATAGGAATCGTTAACATTTTTCTAAGCAAATTTCTGTCCGAATCGAAAACAAATTTCTATTTATTTCACTACTCCGAATAAAAATCTTTTTCCTAGGAATACACCGTAACGGAATTACGAGTAAACACTAAAGGCCCATTTAGCCACACGTAACCGTAACCAAACGTGTTAGCTGTTTTTTTCTGTTACATGAAAAGCATTTAGAGCAATTACCGAACTCAATTGTCACGTAACCGGAACGTCCAAATCTGTTGAAAATAGATTTTTGCTACGTTTGTACGTGACATTTGTGAACAGCTGATAATGTTTGGTTAATTTTACACAGCAACATGCTGGTTCGATTTTTACGTTCTATAATTGCACTAAATGCCAACGTTGCATTTACGGCACTGATACATTTTAACTACGTGTGGGTAACTAGGCCTTAAGACTTTTCACATTGAAAATTTGCTTTGAATTAGAAATTATTTTCGTTCAAAAATCGGAATCTTAACATACCTGCAAAATGTTAGTCCGAATCGGAAACTAGTTGCTTTAAAAAATTTATTCCGAATTTTAAGATAGCTCCAATAAAAAAATTATTTCGAACCTGAACTATTTGTATTGGAATTTTAACTCCGAATACAAAATTTCTATTAATCTAACAAATCAAATTTCTATTAATTTAAATACTCCGAATCTAAAACTTTTCTCTATCAAAACTCCGTAATATAACTACTCGTTAACATCAGATGGGAATCGCGAAGAATATTTACATTTAAATATTAATCCGAATCCATTAGAAAATTTATTCCGAATTTTAAATTACCTCCATTAGAAAATGGATTGCTAGCCTGAAACTATTTGCATTTGAAATTTAACTCCGAATCAAAAATTTCAATTAATTAAAAAAACAAATTTCTATAAATTTAACTCCGAATTTACTACGAATAAAAAGTCTAACCTAGGAATATCCAGTACCAAAAGTACATGTCAGATTAGAACCGATAACAGTTTCGCTTTGAAAATTAACTCCGAATTAGAAATTATTTCCGCTCAAAAATTTCCCCCCAATCTGCAACTATATATTCTAAATCTGAAACTATTTCCGTCTGAAATTTTACTTCGAATCAAAAACAAATTTCAGTTAATGCAACTACGTCGAATATACAAAATTTCCCTATGAAAACTCCATAATGGAAAAAATTTCAGATGGGAACTGCTAATTTCCACATTAAAAATTTACTCCGAATTAAAAACTATTTCAATTCCAAAACTTATTCCGAATCTGAAAATACCTTCGAAATTTTACTCCGAATCGGAAACTGGTTGGGTTAGTAAATTTATTCCGAATTTTAAATTACTTCCATTTGAAAATAGATTGCTAGCCTGAAACTATTTGCGGTTGAAATTTAACTCCGAATCAAAAATTTCTATTAATTAAAAAAAATTTATATTAATTTAACTCCGAATTTAACTACTACGAATAAAAAAAGTCTACCCTACGAAAATCCGGTACCAGAAGTACACGTCAGATTACAACCAATAACAGTTTTCGCTTTGAAAATTTATTCCGAATTTACTAAGAATTTAATAAGAGTTTCCAGATTGGAAATTTACTCCGAATTAAAAACTATTTCAATTTCAAAATTTACTCTGAATCTGAGACTATATACCTTCGAAATTTTACTCCGAATCGGAAACTGGTTGGGTTAGTAAATTTATTCCGAATTTTCAATTACCTCCATTAGAATTTTTTGCTAGCCTGAAACTATTTGCGTTGGAAGTTTAACTCCGAATCAAAAAATTTTATTAATTAAAAAAAACAAATTTCTATTAATTTAACTCCGAATTACGAATTACTACGAATAAAAAAGTTTAGCAAAGGAGAATCACGTACCAGAAGTACACGTCAGATTAGAACCGATAACAGTTTTCGCTTTGAGAACTAACTCCGAATTAGAAATTATTTCCGCTCAAAAATTTCCTCCAAATCTGAAACTATTTCCGCCCGAAATTTTACATCGAATCAAAAACAAATTTCAGTTAATTCAACTACCACGAATATACAACATTTCCCTATGAAAACTCCGTAACGGAAAAAACTTCAGATGGGAACTGCTTCAATTCCACTTTTATGCCACTTCAATTCCAAAATTTATTCCGAATCTGAAACTATGTACCTTCGAAATTTTACTCCGGATCGGAAACAGGTTGGATTAGTAAATTTATCAAATTTAAATTTACCAAATAAAAATATATTCCGAATCTGAAAATGCTATTAATTTAACTACTTCGTATAAGAAATTTTTTACGAGGAAAATTGCCAAATCGAAAACGCTAATAATGTTAGCTTTGTAAATTTATTCCGCATCAAATTTACGAATCAGAAACTATTTGCGTTAGAACAATTATTTGAAATCTTAACCTTTTTGCATTTGAAATTTAACTGCGTATCAAAAATTTCAATTAATTAAATAAAAATAATAAATTGCTATTATGTAATTTTACTCCGAATTTAAGTTAAAAAACTCTTCGCTAGGAAAACTTCGTACCAGAACTACTCGTCATCAGATTAGAAACGCTAAAAATTTTCCTCTTGAAAACTTACTTCGAAAATTATTCCTTATCTGAAACGATGTACCTTCGAAATTTTACTCCGAATCGAAACTTGTTGCGTTAGCAAATTTATTTCCGTTTGAAATTTTACTTAAAATCATAAAAAATTTCAATTAATTCAATTACTTCGAATAAAAAACGTATCCTTGGGAAATCTCCGTATCGGAACTAAACGTCGGGTGAGAACCGCTAACAATTTTCAGTTCGCAAAATTTAATCCGAATCAGAAACTATTTCTGTTTAAAAATTTACTTCGAATCTGAGACTATGTACCTTTAGTTGTGTTAGAAAACTTAATCCGCATCTGAAACTATTTCAGATTCTGAAATGAACAGTTTTCGTTTGAAAGTTTAATTCGAATCGAAAACATCGTATTGAAAATTCCATCCGAATCAAAATGAACTACTATCAACTTAACTACTTCGCATAAAAAAAATTGTTTTTCTCTAGGAAAATTGAGTACGTTACTAAACGTCAACAATAATAAAGAATTTGAAAATTTATTCCGAAAAAGAAACTACTTCCGTTTACAAATTTAATCAGAATCTAAAACTATTTCCATTCAAAAATTTATTTTGAATCAGAAGCTATTTCCGTTAGAAAAATTATTTAGAATCTGAAACTATTTCCGTTGGATAATTTATTACCAAACTACAACTAGTTACGTTTAAAATGTTACTTCGAATCTGAACTTGAATCTGTTATACGAATGAATATATAATATATATGAATATATACCTCTGATAAGAATCGGTAACAACGATTCCCAATCTAAAACTCTTTGCATTTGGTAATTAACTCCGAGTCAAAAATTATATTTCATATCTGAAAGTATTTCCATTTAAAAATGTTCTTTGAATCTGAAACTATTATCCTTTGAAAATTTAATTCGAATCTAAAACAAATTCCTATAGACAATATGAATGGTTAACATTTTCGACAAAACGATGATGCCAAATACAATGAATCATGATTCTATAGAAAAATGTAATTATCAGCTTGAAATTAAAAACAATTCCACTTAGAAAACATTGGTATCAGCACAAAAACTTCTAATTAAATGGAGCGCTAACATATTTTCTTTGCGAAACTTCAGCCGTATCGATATTAAAATGTAATTGATGTTTAAAAGGCACGTTTGGACGGGTAACAAACACCTTTACCCAAACATGCTCTATCAAAAGAAAAAAACAGTAGTATTGATTAAAAAAAAAAATATTTTAAGATACAAAATCTGTGTTTTATTCTTATTCTTGAGTTTTTTTTTTTTAAGAAGAATTTATTTTAAACTTTGATTGGCTAGATATTGTTTGAAATGGAGCTGGATACGAGAAGGTTTTCCAAAAAATCACATAATTTATTAATTTAATATATTTATTTTCATTAGCGATATTTTATTTTTTACGTTTTAGTATTTAAGCACAATTTAATTTTTTTATTGATTTTTGAAGACATTTTTTTTAAATTTTTTTTTTTTATATATTTATTTATTGTTTCAGACAATTCTTAGTAACGAAGATGTAAATAAATGTATGCATATTTATGCAAATAACTTTATATTGTGTGTGATCGCATTTAAACACACATAAACACTCTTACACACACACACACACACACGCACACATCTTAATTAAATTGATAAACAATACACCAGGATGGGGATACGCACTAACAAAAAAACACTCGCAGCAAAGATACACTCAGACAGAGTTATACATAAAACGTTGTACACACTGTTTAATATAACTGGAGGGTAAATATTACTAAACACCACAATGGATAAAAAAAAAAATAAAGACCTAAAGCTGTAGTAAAAGCCACAAACTTCTTTAATATTTAAAAGCTGTTGGTATTTTAGCCAAACGATGATAACGGGAGAATACATCTCTGCACGACATTTAAACGAAATCAAAGGACATTATTTCATTCGTTTACTTATTTCCCATTTCGTTTTCTTTTAAATACATTAGATATTCACTAACCGTAACGAACAACACTAAATTTTCAAATTTTGTTTTGTGTGTCAAGTTCACGTTCGCGTTTTTTCACTTGTTTTTGTTGTGGTTGTGTGTTTGTTCTACATAATTTTGGTTAGCGTCAGAACAAACTCTTAGAACCAGCACCGAAATGAAACTGAAATTTGTGCCATTATCCTTAAACGAAATATCCTGTAAAATGGTTCATTTATATATAAATATATAATAATGTCTTGTTTTTGTTGTCAAAACTAGGAAAAACAAATGTCTAAAAGCTATAATATTAATAGAGATAGAGAGCAAGAGAGAGAACGAGAGAGAGAGATAGAGTGTTGCAACAAGAGCCATGAAGAGCGAAAAAGCTTCGAGTTTCCTGTTCATATTAAAGCTTATTTCTACTACAAGCTAAAAATTGTTAGTGTATGACTTTCAGTTGTCAGAGTGCGTGTTCTACAAATGCACAATAAACAAAATGCTTTTGTTGAAGTTTCTTTTCATTTTTTTTTTTTTTTTTTTGTTTTGTATATTTTGTATTTTTTCTTTATTTTTTCTTTTTTTTTATTTTTTTTTTTTTTTTTTGTAGGCTAATTTATTTGTAGTATTTTGTTGTGCCATTTTCTTTTTCATTATCCTGTCTTAGAACATTGCCTTGAGCTATTTACGGTGAAATAGAACAGATGAAAGTTGTTATTTTGAATTTGAAAAGTAAGAATAACAATGAAAATAAAAAGAATCATAGTAATGGCAAATACAAAATTCAAACACCCTTAACGCTTAATGAACATAATTTTTTATTAAATATACACAATTGACGTTAATTTGTTACAGAAAATTTTGTTAGTTACCGTAGGCTTTTCTTAGCGTCATTTAAAAGTCATAACATAATTTAAAGAATTTACGCTTTTTTTTTTTTTTTTTTGTGGCAGATTATTATTTCTTTGCATATTTTACACGGTTGAATTTGTGGTAAAGGTTGAAATCCCCACAATTCTATCATTAGTGGTCGTACAAAATAAACGTAAATTAAATAATATCAAATTAGTGTATAGAGACAAGGTAAAAAAAGGCCGGATAATGCCCCTATAAAGTACGATCTCTTGTACAGCAATGGTCAATATATTTGCAACTGAAATTGTACTGGAATTTTTCATTGATTATCTTAATTGTATGCTCTTTGGACCACTGCGAAAAGTGCTGAAAGCCTTTTACCGACAATTTTAATTCTCGAAAGCGATCGTTTATATAAAAAAAATATTATCTCATATAAAATTTAAAAAAAAAACTATTTATAGTAACAGTTTAAGTAAACGTTCTCATTCATTCATGTCCTCTGGACTGAGATCATTAAAACTTTAACACGATAAAAACACCATCAATTTAGAACTGAGCAAACCATTTCAAAGAAATCTACAGTACATAAACATTCATTTTGTAATACCAGCAATAAAAAAAATCATGTGAGTCCGATCACAGGGGAGATGTGTAAATATCTAGTAATTAATGATTTTTTTATGGTACTTTTTTAAAAATTCAACAGAAAGCGTCATCTATGTATCACTTATAGCAATCAACTGCAGGAGCTCTGCTAATATAAAAATATTATTATTTATTGTTTTAACCGATTAATTTTTAATTTTTCGCTTTTTATTTTTCATTTTTAATTTTTCGTTTTTCATTTTTCATTTTTGATTTTTGATTTTTCATTTTTGATTTTTCATTTTTTATTCTTCATTTTTAATTTTTTATTTTTAATTTTTTATTTTTCATTTTTCATTTTTCATTTTTCATTTTCCATTTTCCATTTTTCATTTTTTATTTTTTATTTTTCATTTCTCGTTCTTCGTTTTTCATTTTTCATTTTTTCTTTTTTTTATTTTTCATTTTCATTTTTTATTTTTTATTTTTCATTTTTCATTTTTATTTTTTACTTTTTATTTTTCGTTTTTAATTTTTATTTTGCATTTTTTATTTCTGATTTTTCATTTTCAAACAATTTATTACATGTTCCGCTGTTTTTGTGATTGTATTGTGAAAGAGAAATTTACCCCCAAATTTACATCAAAATTTGTTGTTATTAATGAAATTAAATTTTCTTTGTCTGAAATTCTCTCCATTGGGGATTTTAAGGTATTATTTGTGGTTTTCTTCTTTTAACTGTATCACTTTTCAGCAAAAGTTGGGGCAATATATGCAACTTGTTTTGTATCTTTCATGATTTTATTAGCTAAAGACTGGCTACTAAAACAAAATTATTTTCGTATTGTCTTTAAAATATAAGTTCTCTGTTCAAGGCACTCTCAGATGTTAATATCTGTGTTTTTAGTACCAGTTATAACAAACGTACTGTACCACAAATGCAAATTAACTTTCAAGCTAAGGAACATTTTTTTTATTTTTTTTTTTTTACCAAAATATTGTATTTACATTACTTCTAGCATCGGCAACATAAAAACTCTTACCTGGAAATTGGGAAAAACTCCTATATAAAGTAACCATTTTATAGGAATCGTTAACATTAAATTCTATCCAAATTAGAAACAAATTTCTATTAATTTAACTACTCCCAAAGCTTATCACTAGGATAATTGCGTAACGGATTAGAAATTATTTCCGTTCAAAAATTTCCTCCGAATCATAAACTATAGACCTTCAAAATTTTACTCCGAAGCGGAGACTATTTTCGTTTGAAAATTTATTAAAATTTACTCCGAGTCTGAAACTATTTGCAGTTGAAATTTAACTTAGAATCAATAATGTTTACTAATTTAACAAATCAAATTTATATTAATTTAACTCTGAATTAAAAACAAATTTTTATTAATTTAACTACTCCGAATATAAAACTGTTCCCTAGCAAAACTCCGTAACGGAACTACGAGTTAACATCAGATGACAACCGCTAAGAATTTTTACAATGCAAATTTACTCCGAATTACAAATTATTTCCATTGAAAAATTTCCTTCAAACTTAAAACTATATACCCTTCAAATTTTGACTCCAAGTGGAAACTATTTGCATTAGAAAATTTATTAAACTGGTTTTGAGCTATTTCCATTAATAAATTTATTCCGAGTCTGAAACTATTTGCAGTTGATATTTAACTTAGAATGAAATTTTTTTATTAACTCCGAAAAATTATTTAACTCCGAAAAACTATTCCCTAAGAAAACTCCGTACACTTCAGATTGGAACCCGTAACAGTTCTTTGAAAATTTACTCCGAAAATTATTTTCGGTTTGCAATGTTACTTCCAATCAAAAACAAATTTCGGTAATTCAACTACTTCGAATAGCAATCTAATCCCAGGAAAACTCCGCAGCTGAAATAAACATCGAATAAAACCCGCTGACAATTTTCCCTTTGAAAATTATTTTTTCAAATAAGAAAATATTTCTGTTTTAAAATTACACCAAATCTAAGACTATGTACGTTTGAAATTTTATTTTGAATCGGAAGCTTGTGAGATTCTGAAATTAAGTGTTTTCTTTCAATTCTAATCTTAACTTTAACTACTCCGTATAACAAAGTTTTTTCATAGGAAAATTGCGTATCGTTACTAAATGTAAAATTGCAAATGCTAAGAAAGTTTAATTTTAAAATTTACTCCGATTCAGAAACTATTTTCGTTTACAAATTCAATCCGAATCTTAAACTATTTACATTTAAAAATTTGTTTCGAATGAGAAGCTGTTTCCGTTAGAAACTTTATTTAGAATCTTAAACTCTTTCCGTTGGACAATTTACCCCAAACTGAAACTACTTGTAGTAAACGTTTGAAATTTTACTCCGAATCTGAAACTGAATAATTTACTCCGAATAATAATAATTTACTCCGAATCTGAAACAATTTACATTTGATAATTAACTCCAAACCGAAAACTATTTATTTCAAGTCTGAAACAATTTCCATTTAGAACTTTACTCCGATTCAGAAAATATTATCCTTTTAAAAATTGAATTCGAATCTAAAACAATTTGGGAAAGTCGGCAAACACATAGGCTTCATACTTCGTAAAATAACATGCATATTTTCTTATAAATTTTCGAAGCAGTTTTTTAGCCGGCTATTTCCCTCCTTACAGTTCTTAGTGCATTTTCCGCACCCTATATTTCTGCACTTCTTTTCTTTTCGTACAATAAACTGGCCAGGAAGGGATCTTTCCTGGAAAGAGTAAATTTGGAAAACCCAATACCTTTCAAGTCTCTCAAATTGGAACTGGCAGACTGGGCGACCAGTTCACATGTTTCAATTTGGGAAGAGAATGACTTGGGTAAGGTTACAAAAATATTATGGGGTTCTCCCAACGCAACAAGAACAAGGGAGATCCTGAATCTGAATAGGGTAGAACTTAGTAGGGTAATTGGCATCCTCACTGGACACTCTGAGCTGAGGGCTCACCTATACCGTATAGGACGGGCGGAATCAGCCGTTTGTAGAGCTTGCGGAGAGGATGACGAAACCCTAGAACACTACCTCTGTTACTGTCCTGCATTTGCGAGAACAAGGGTCAGATATCTATCCAGCGACATCTTACCAGGCCTGACGGGTCTAAGGGCGATAAGCTGGAAAATACTCAGGAAATTTATCCAGACATAACGGGTATGAGCTATGTGTATACATAGCTCCTCTTATCAACCTAACCTAACCTAACCTAAACTTGGAGCAGTTTATTTGAAAAGGAACTTTTCTGTTCATCCAGAGGTTCTTTTGATATTACGATGTTTATTGTACATAGATGTTGCCACTCTTCATGGATTTTATGTAATGTTTTCATTTAGAAACAACTAATTATACTTTATAAAATTGATTAGCGATCGACCTTTCTTTTTGTTATTTATTAAGATTTGAGTCAGGCTTTTAAGGTACTGTTGATGTAAATAAAAGATTATTTTATTTCCAATATTCATCCAACGTTTCTTTTATATTTTTTGTTTTAATATTTAAAAAAAATACATTTTAATATATCTAAAGAGAAAAGATACTAGTGAAATACATGTTATGGTTTTAACGATCACAGCCCTTAGTTCTGGAAGTTAACAAGTTTTCAAGTGACGCAGACAAATTTTCTCCTAGCTACAAGAAAACTTATACGAATCGGTCCTAGGACATGTCAATTTTAAATAACGATGTTATAGTCTGGGTAAATTTGCCGCTTGTGTCCTGATGCCGAACTAATCAATCACAAGCGGCCAATTTACTTAACCTATGACTTAGCCATCTAAAAGGCCCAAAAAGAACGTTAAAAGACGACTGGTGTTAAAAACAACTTCAACGAAACGAAATGTTTAAAAATTAAGGCATCAAACGAACGTACATTAAAATGTTGTGGATTTAGCGAATGGCCTACAATCGAATAACAATGATCGAAATCGACCACAAACACTAATAAATGTCAAGAAAAGTTACGGTTCGTTGCCATGTGCGCATAAAGAAGGTTAAAGATAGATAATTTTCATCCAATAAAAATTAGTTATACTTTTCAACAGCTAGAAATGAGCAGAGACTGTAGATAAGGTAAATGGGGTCTGTTTGTAACCATGTTCCTTTTATGCTCTGCTACGTTAGGATTTTTTATTGACATAAAAACTTTAAAAATTAAAAGAAGAAAAAAAATTAAATGCAAATCAAAATTTTTCATTAAAAAATAAATATTTAAAAAAAAATGTATGTAAATTTTTTTCAAAAAATATTTTTTCTAAAAAATATTTAGAAAAAAAAATTGTTTAACTATTTTTTCTAAAAAAACAAATATTTAGAAAAAAAAAATTTTTCTATATTTTTCTAAAATAATTTACAATTATGTGACATTTTCAATTCTGGCGAAATATAAGAAAAAAAAATCATGTGAGTCCGATCACAGGGGAGATGTGTAAACATCTAGTAATTAAAGATTTTTTATAGCACTTTTTTAAAATCAAACAGAAAACGTATCACTTATAGCAATCAACTGCAGGGGCTCTGTTAATATAAAAATATTTATTATTATTTATTATTTTAACCGGTTAATTATTAATTTTTCGTTTTTTATTTTTTATTTTTAATTTTTCGTTTTTCATTTTTCGTTTTTCATTTTTCATTTTTAATTTTTTTTTTTTAATTTTTAATTTTTTATTTTCAATTTTTCATTTTTTTAATTTTAATTTTTCATTTTTTTTTTTATTTTTTATTTTTTATTTTTCATTTTTCATTTTTTTTCTTCATTTTTCATTTTCCATTTTCCAATTTTTATTTTTCTTTTTTTAATTTTCATTTATTATTTTTCATTTTTTATTTTTCAATTTTCATTTTTTATTTTTCATTTTTTATATTTAATTTTTTATTTTTCATTTTTTATTTTTCATTTTTCATTTTTTATTTTTCATTATTCATTTTTAATTTTTAATTTTTAATTTTTAATTTTTAATTTTTAATTTTTAATTTTTAATTTTTAATTTTTAATTTTTAATTTTTAATTTTTTATTTTTAATTTTTAATTTTTAATTTTTAATTTTTAATTTTTAATTTTTAATTTTTAATTTTTAATTTTTAATTTTTAATTTTTAATTTTTAATTTTTAATTTTTAATTTTTAATTTTTAATTTTTAATTTTTAATTTTTAATTTTTAATTTTTAATTTTTAATTTTTAATTTTTAATTTTTAATTTTTAATTTTTAATTTTTAATTTTTAATTTTTAATTTTTAATTTTTAATTTTTAATTTTTAATTTTTAATTTTTAATTTTTAATTTTTAATTTTTAATTTTTAAATTTTTCATTTTTAATTTTTAAATTTTTCATTTTTAATTTTTAAATTTTTCTTCAGTTTTCATTTTTAATTTTTTCTTCAGTTTTCATTTTTAATTTTTCGTTCTTCATTTTTAATTTTTCATGTTTTATTTTTCATTTTTGTATTTCTCATGCTTCATTTTTCATTTTTCAGTTTTAATTTAATTTTTTATTTTTCACTTTTAATTATTTTTTTTTTCAGTTTTTATTTTTCATTTTTTATTTTTTATTTTTCGTTTTTCAATTTTCATTTTTCATTTTTCATTTTTCATTTTTAATTTTTCATTTTTAATTTTTCATTTTTCATTTTTAAGTTTTCATTTTTTATTATTCATTTTTCATTTTTTATTTTTCAGTTTTCGTTTTTCATTTTTCATTTTTAATTTTTAAGTTTTCATTTTTTATTGCTGATTTTTCATTTTTTATTTTTTATTTTTCATTTTTCGTTTTTTATTTTTTATTTTTTATTTTTTGTTTTTCATGTTTCATGTTTCATTTTTCATTTTTATTTTAAATTTTTTATTTTTCATTTTTTACATTTCATTTTTCATTTTTTATTTTTAATTTTTCATTTTTCGTTTTCCATTTTTTATTTTTCATTTTTCATGTTTTATTATTCATTTTTAATTTTTTATTTTTCATTTTCCATTTTTTATTTTTTATTTCTAATTTTTCATTTTTCATTTTTAATTTTTAATTTTTAATTTTTAATTTTTAATTTTTAATTTTTAATTTTTAATTTTTAATTTTTAATTTTTAATTTTTAATTTTTAATTTTTAATTTTTAATTTTTAATTTTTAATTTTTAATTTTTAATTTTTAATTTTTAATTTTTAATTTTTAATTTTTAATTTTTAATTTTTAATTTTTAATTTTTAATTTTTAATTTTTAATTTTTAATTTTTAATTTTTAATTTTTAATTTTTAATTTTTAATTTTTAATTTTTAATTTTTAATTTTTAATTTTTAATTTTTAATTTTTAATTTTTAATTTTTAGTTTTTAATTTTTAATTTTTAATTTTTAATTTTTAATTTTTAATTTTTAATTTTTAATTTTTAATTTTTAATTTTTAATTTTTAATTTTTAATTTTTAATTTTTAATTTTTAATTTTTAATTTTTAATTTTTAATTTTTAATTTTTAATTTTTAATTTTTAATTTTTGATTTTTAATTTTTAATTTTTAATTTTTAATTTTTAATTTTTAATTTTTAATTTTTAATTTTTAATTTTTAATTTTTAATTTTTAATTTTAATTTTTAATTTTTAATTTTTAATTTTTAATTTTTAATTTTTAATTTTTAATTTTTAATTTTTAATTTTTAATTTTTAATTTTTAATTTTTAATTTTTAATTTTTAATTTTTAATTTTTAATTTTTAATTTTTAATTTTTAATTTATAATTTTTAATTTTTAATTTTTAATTTTTAATTTTTAATTTTTGATTTTTAATTTTTAATTTTTAATTTTTAATTTTTAATTTTTAATTTTTAATTTTTAATTTTTCGTTTCTCATTTTTTATTTCAATTCTTTTTCTTACTTCTTGTTTCTTTTTGATAAAATAGTTGAGTTAAAAAATTATTTTAAATATATATTCAAATTTTGATTAAAAAAATTTAATAGGATTGTCTTGTTGTTTTTAACTATTAATAATAGTCAATACACAGGCACACCTCTTATACTGATCGACTCCAAATCTCTTTCATAGTCGATTTAACGACGCTCGCCCATCCGTGTGTCAATGCACGTAAGCCTAGTATGCAAAATAATACTTCATTTCATTTCATTTATTCAGTCAATGGAATACAAAAGTTCCTTACATACTTAACTTAAATTAAAAATTAATACATAAATTAAATAAATAATTCTGATCTTATAAATTTAATAACTCAAAGAAAAAAGTGCGATGGTACGATAAATTAAATATAGATATGATGATTATGACGCAACATTCTAGAAGGGACATAAAAAGCTATCTGCGAGAGCAAGTCATGACAATCAATATCACAAGTAATTAAATCAAATATAAACAATAAGCTTTCAAGTCCACGCCTATATTCTAAAGTCTCAAGACCAAGAAGCAACCCTTTAGCATCATATGAGGGTAAGGGATCAACAAAATTAATTGACGAGAGAACACATTTAAGAAATACACGTTGCACTCGCTCAATGCGAGAGATGTGTTTCCCACAATGTGGACTCCACATGACAGCAGCATACTCTAATTTTGATTTAACATAAGATGTGTAAACCAATTTTAATGTATTAGGATAAGAAAAATTAGAGCAATTTCTCCTAATAAATGCAATGACTTTATATGCTTTCGGTACTTTATAATCTATATGGGGAATGAAAGACATTGTAGAGTCAAAAACAACTCCGAGATCAGTTAATATGTCAATAGTAGTTAAATTTTGACCACCCAAACTAAAACAAGACGGTAACGGATTGCGAGATCTAGAAAAAGAGACATGACGACATATTAAAAGATTTAAAAGCTGACTATTAACTAAACACCAATCATGAAGATTATTTAAAGGAGGAGATGCGACAGTATATTTTTAAATCATCAGCATATAGCAAAATAGCGTGCTTTAGGAGACATCATTTATAAACAAATTAAACAATAGTGGACCCAAAACACTGCCTTGAGGAACGCCTGAGGTTTGAACATTAATGTTTACTAGCAGATTCCAGCGCTCGAAATTCGAGTGCAATTTCTAGGCAGCTTTATTTTTCAACTTATCCAATTCACAAACCAACACTTTTATGGTTTATTATTATTGTGAATGAAGATAACAAACTCATTAAAAAAACATATTAACAAATTTAATAAACGCACACATAGCATACGTATAATTTTGTATGTATGTGTTAGTAGCAACTTCAAATGCAATTTACTTAAAATAAAAGAAAAAATTTAAAAATCTGTAAATCTGGTGAACAGCTAAAAAGAAATACCTTTCAAATAATATACAATTGGTCCAAATCGCGATAAAACAGTAGAACGAAACATCGGTAACAAGAAATCACCTAACCTATTAATATTATAGATTTATTTCATCTACCGGGCAGTAGTCCTTATATGTAGATTACATTTAATACATATATTCCAATAACATCAGATATATTTCAATTACATATATCACAATATTAGTTAGTAAATAATAATTCAATAATGAGTTCAAATCAGCATCTTCAACCATTCAGTAGGAGTATAAAAACATCTTACTAGGGTTCATCCTCACCAAGCATGCTGGGTAATATCCTCTTAAATGGTAGTCTGCTAACATTAAAATCGATTCGGTCACATACCGAATTAAATAAGACAATACATCTATATATGGGCTCATTCCGCCCATAGTTAGTTCTTTGGAATGGAGGCTCCAATAAATGATATTCTCTTAATACTCTCGATGAGTATGAAATAGTAAAATATATAATAAAGGAGAGCAGTATATTTTGCAATCCATTATATCTTTTATAAAGGTAATACGTTTGAATGCCTATCAAATGACATCGATCAAGGTATGAGGACATAATTTCAAGAGAATACTGCCTTCTTAGAGCAAATCTTGAAAACCGTTTTTGGTTTTTTTTTTTTTTTAATTCTTTTAATATCTGTGTCATAAAAAGGACACCAAATAACACTCCGATATTCCAGATGGGATCTGACTAAGGAGTAATAAAGAATAACTAGCAGATGCCAGCCCTCGAAATTCGAGCGCATATTCTAGGAAATTTTATTTTTTCATTAAATAAAGATCCTAAAGGTATGCTAATCAATTATAGCCAATTCACAAATCAACACAAAAAACAAAATCATTTTTATTACAAACACATTAACAAATTTAATAAACACACACATAGCATTGTATAATTTTATGTATGTGTTAGTAGCAACTTTAAATGCAATTAACTGAAAATAAAGGAAAAAATTTAAAAATCTGTAAATCTACTAGACGGCTAAAAATAAATAACTTTCAAATAATATACGTTTGGTCAAAATCGAGATTAAACGGTAGAACAAAACATCGGTCACAAGAAATCGCCTAGCGTATTAATATTATAGATATAAAATGTTAGATAAAAATTCAAATTTACGTCTAAGGCGAATGAAGTTATCCTTATCGCCAGATGAGTTTGTTGATTTGTATTTCTTATGGGCTTTATTTCTTAAATTTCTTAAATTATTTAGCCTGCTTTTTTACCATGGTAATTTCAGTTTCTTCCTTTTCCTCTTAACTGGAACATGAAGGTGAAGGCATTCGTTTAATACTTCTCTAAAAGCAGCATACATATTCGTTAAATTTCAACCATTGAATATTTGGGACCAAGAAATGGAACTAAAAAAATGCAAAAATGCCATTATAGTTAGCATTTGGGAAATCATAATATATTTCATCGATATCCGCATTTATAGATAAATCATAAAAATAAAATTGAATCTGCCGAGCCTTGTGATGAACCGATTCAGCCGTAAAGGGAATATCGCACCTGCTAATATTACAAATAAAAAGTCCATCGACAAAAACCAAATCCAAAATACGGTTAATATCATTCTTTAGAAAATTCATTTGTGATAAACCCATCGAATATAAAGTATCACAAGAGTGTCTTTCAATAATGTTTGATATGTTGAAAGGTAGCAACATTTGCTCAGCTGAGCTAAATTCCCAGTTTAAGATGCCCAAGTTTATGTCTCCTAAAATACAATCAAAAAGATTTGTTATTAAGAATTCAATATTCATCAAATGAAGATGGTACACGTCATAATTACTCTTTGGAGGCACATAACTTAAGATGAAAACAATTTCACGTTTACTGTGTTATGAAAAGTCAGGTAAAGTTACTGCGAAATATAATTGTTCTAAATGATCTGCTTTAAAGGGAAGATCAATTTCCACTCTAATAATAGAAAAATAATGAAATTTTTCAGATAGTAATTTATTATTTCTATAGAGGGCACGATATTTGCTTTTTAGAAATTTTAGAAATTATAATTGAACTGGCCAAAAAGAAAAGCAATTAACGTAAAATGTAATTGTTTTTCGAATTTAAAGTTTCAGTATCGGCAACAGTTGTACCCAACATTGGTTGTAGTATTAAGTTTAAGACGCAGGTGGAGGGTATCAAAAATACGGCACAGCCGAATTCAAAACTCTTACTTGTTTTTTTTTTCTATTCTATTTTAATTTTTATCATTTTCCTTTCAAAAAAAAAAAAAAAAAATTCATGAAATACTGACTATGTCAAAGTTAATCTTTTATTCACAAAAAGTTTCAGATCGATCGGATAAGGGGAAGTGAGGTTTTAATCTATCTGTGACTATGCGAGACTATACGTGACTGTGTGTGACTACATATATCAAAGTAAATCTTTTTTTCACAGCATGTCTATCGACCAATTTTCAGATCGATTGGATGAGAAATGGGTTTTAAATCACTCCGCGACTGTGCGTGACTATGCATGATTGTGCGTGACTATGTCAAAGTTAATCTTTTTTCACAGCAAGTTTCAGATCGATCGGATGAGGGGAAATGACATTCAGATCACTCCATGACTCCAAAATTAATCTATAGTCACAAAAAGACTATGGGCCAAGTTTCAGATCAATTGGATAAGAGGGAATGGGGTTGACCCATGACAGACAGACAGACAGACAGAGAGTATGAGTTAAAAGAAAGAGTTTAAAAACTATCTATTTCTTACTCATTCAAAAATGGCAAAAACGGGTCGGCCTTTTTATTATTTTACTTTACATATCTAAGATTTATTGCGATATACTGTCTAGTAGTTTATTTAATTCGTATATACTAATTTTATACAGGGTGGGCCAAAAGTCACCATGGGGTTTAAAAATTTAATAATTTTTTTCCTTTATATATCTTTTCAATTATTTTTTTTTTTTTTTTTTTTTTTTGATTACATAAATAACACCTAGAGAATAGATAATGGAGAGATTCACAACTGAATAAAGAAGCAGAATAATAGAATTTTATTATTTAAATCAGCGATCAATTATTATTTATTTATTTATTTATTTATTTATTTATTTATTTATTTATTTATTTATTTATTTATTTATTTATTTATTTATTTATTTATTTATTTATTTATACTACCAGCCCTCGAAATTCGAGAGCAAATTCTTGGAAAATTTATTTGTGACTTTTTAAATAAAATTTATTAAATTTCATTATAAATATTTCAATATTATTATATATAATAATATAATAAAGACCCTAAAGGTATGCTAATCAGTTTTAAGCAATTAACAATTCAACACTACTTAAATATTGATTGAATTATTATAGTTATTGGTTGGTTTATGTCCAAAATAACAATTATTGTTGTGAATGAAGAAAACAAACTCATTTTTTTGCAAACACATTAAAAATTTAATAAATACACACATAGCATTGTATAATTTTACTAGCAGATTCCATTGAGTGCAATTTCTAGGCAGCTTTATTTTTTAACTTAGCCAATTCACAAACCAACAATTTTTTGGTTTGTTATTGCGAATGAAGATAACAAACTCATTAACAAACACATAGACAAATTTTATAAACACACACTTAACATATGTATAATTTTATATATGTGTTAGTAGTAACTTTAAATGCAATTGATTCAAAATAAAGGAAAAAATTTCAAAATCTGTAAATCTTCAAAACGGCTAAAAAGAAAAACCTTTCAAGTAATATACGCTTGGTCGAAATCAGGATAAAACATAATCGCATAGCCTATTAATATTGTAGACGTATGTGTTAGTAGCAACTTTAAATGCAATTTACTCAAAATAAAGGCAAAAGCGAAAAAAAAAATATGTAAGTCTGGTGAACAGAAAAATCGGGGTAAAACTGAAGCTTTAACATCGGTCACAAGAAATCGCCTAGCCTATTAATATTATAGATGATTTCCTATACAACAAGATTTATAATCATATAATTAAAGATTTATAATCTTATATAATCAGAAATTAAATTATTATTATTATTTTAACGCATTTTAGCGTCAGAATTGCGCCCAGAATGGTACCGTAAGAGATTTGCCTCGAACCGGTAGACCACGTTTAATTCCCACTGCAGAAAATATTAAACGTGTAGAGTAAAGTGTTAACGAAATATCAAAAACGTCTAAGTCAATACGGCGCATTTTAAAAAAACTTTTACTGTTATTCTCATATAAGGTGCAATTGGTGCAAGAATTATAACCCGTAGATCATCGGCAACGGTTAAATTTTGCAGTTAAATTTCAACAGTTGGAGAGAAATTAAATCAACTTTATTGAAAATCTGATTTTGAAGCTGTTTTTCATTTGAATGGCTTTGTTAACAAACAGAAATGTAAATTCTGGGATTCTGAAAATCCAACAGCCATTCATCAATGCCAATTGTACCCCATTAGGTGAAAAGTATAGTGTGGCATTACATCTGCAAATATCATTGGGCCTTACTTCTGAAGATGGAAGTGCTGTAACCATAAATGGAGAGCTGTATTGGTTTATAATAGAACTTTTTTACGTCCTGCTCTTGAAAACAAACCTGAGATGTGGTTTCAGCAGGATGGGACCACTGCCCACACGGCCCGAGACACAATGGCACTTTTGAGAGCGAATAATTTCCAGAAATTCCTAAATTGGGGTTTATTGAGTATAGTGAACAAGCATGAGAAAATCTTTGAACTCAAGGCCAACATTGTTGCAGAAATTCAAACGCTACAGACCCAAACTTTTTAAAATGTTATGGAAAATGCTCTAAAACAAGCCCATCATTGCGAACCTGAAAACGGGGGTCATTTAAGTAACATTATTTTCCATATTTAGTAAT
>OY821519.1:32941463-33056463 GCA_963682025.1 Cordilura impudica | reverse complement strand
GCTGTAATTGATGTTGTTTTTGTTTTCGTCGTGTTTGTAGCAGTTGTTAACTGAGTTAGGGAATTCATAAGGTGGACTTAAGTTGTATGTTGTAAAGAAATACAAGACGTCAAATAGTACATATGTGAACAACCTGTCGTATTTTCATATACGACAATTTGAAACAAGTAAGAAAATTATAGTCGGTCTAGACCGACTATACGATACCCTATACCATGCGTTTAGAAACCCTATCTCTTAGGCCCAACTAACTGGACATAGAAAATAAGCAGAAACCAAATTTGAGTGGGATTTTTATTAATTTTTTTGGCTGCAGATATGAAAAAGTTCATATCGGATGCTATATCTATATGGGGACTAGGTCCAAAAATGGACCGATCCTGATCATGTTTGGTAAAGTCTCTTGTATTTTGCAAAAATATATACAAACAAAATTTGAGAAGAATCAGTGCAATATTTTTGTTTTTTAATAGATTTAAGTGAAAATCGGGAAGCAGCTCTATATGGGGCCACAGGGATAATTTTTGGACTACTCATTAATGGATGTAATGAACGCATATAAACCCAATTTGAGTAAGATCTATATGACCGATTCTCACCAATTTCATAGCTCATATCCGTTGTATCCGGATATACACTTAAGCCAGAAAGATGGCTGGTTGTGCGCTCTACATCTTCACATTCTTTCGGTTTCAACATAGAAATGCGGTTTCATCATCAAATTTCCTGAGTGTTTTCCAGCTTATCCCCCTAAGACCCGTCAGGCTGGGTAAGATATCGTTGGATAGATGTGTGACCCTTGTTCTCGTAAGTAGAGGGCAGTAACAAAGGTAATGTTCTAGGGTTTCGTCGTCCTTTCCGAAAGCTCTACATGTGGCCGGTTCGCCCGTCCTATACAGTATAGGTGCGCCCTAAGTTCAGAGTGTCCAATGAGGATGACAATTATCCTAAGTTCCCTTCTAATCAGATTAAGAATCTCCTTAGCCTTCGAAGATTTGGGTGTGCCCCATAATATCTTTGTGACCTTATACACTTCAGTTTCCTCCCAAATTGATAGATGGTCGCCCGTTCCGCTAGTTTTAATTTGAGACATTTGAAACGTATTAGGTTTTTTAAATTGACTCTTTCCTGGAAAGAACCCTTCCTGTGCCAGTTCGTCAGAAAGATCGATTCCCATTATACCACTGTGTCCTGGGATCCATACAATTTCAAGTCTGCCCCTTCTGGAGAAGTTTGCAATCTGCTTCTTACACTTGAGGATTGTCTTTGTTCTAGTTTTGTCCGATGAAATCGCCGTGATAGCCACCTGACTGTCCCTAAATATTTTCACGTCCCCGTTACTTGGGATTCCCCGTACCTCAATAGATCTAATACACTCCGTTGTCGCGAACAATTCAGCCTGAAAGACAGAGTTGCGGTCCGGAAGACGGAGAATTTTACCTCATCATAGAAACTTATGCCAGTCTTACCATGCAAACCAGATCGGTCCGCATAGTAGTGTGACCCTGGAAGAATATTCCCGTTCATCCAGCGTACCCTGTCTGGTATCCGCATACTGTGGGGTATGTTTGTCGACACTTCCGCGATTCTATCACAGCTAATATCCACTGTGTTGAACCCCGGTTTTTGGTCTAAAATTAGTTGGTGTCTGGTTCATATCGTAGCATGACCAGAGCTGCCCCATATTTAATTCTAATCTCGATTGGGTGTATAGAATAGTCTCTAAAGCCCTCGTAGTTGTAGTCCTTATTGCACCACTGATTTCTATGCAGCAGAGGTGCTGTATCTTCTGGAATCTTTTTATGTAGCATTTCTCTATTCAATGATGGCCACATAACTACGGATAGGTCTAACGACGCTTGTGTATAGCCAATGTGTCATCCTCGGGTTTAAACCTCATTTTGAGCCTATAGCTGTTCCACAAATGGCCCATAAACGGTAAGCTTTCGCAACCCTGCTCTCGATATGATTCTTCCAAATGAGTTTTTTTTTTGCGAGAAGTCATCCCAAGGTATTTAACCTTTGAGTGATTCTACTCGTTTTTCCCTGGAAGCTGGGTTCATCAAAGTCGATTATTCTCGTCTTCCTGGTAAAGAGATATATTTCAGTCTTCTCCAGGTTCACATTTAGTTCCCTTTTTCCCCCTTAACAGCTACGTCGTCTGCGTAGCAGATAGGTTGGAAACCCTTATTGGAATCCTTAGCAGACTGTTTATAGTAGTCACCCAAGGAAGGGGCGATAAAATTCCCACAACAAACTTTGCCTCATATTCTAATGCCACCAATCTCGCAACTTATCCCTCTACTCCCTAGCACGTGACTGATCCATGCTTTAATCTCCGGTCCCGCTCCTTTTATATAAATAAATATAGCTAGGGTGAAGATTTTTAGATCAAAAGATCTTTCGATGTGGTGAACTTCTTCGTGAAGTGCAGTTTCCACTGAGCGTCCCTTTAAATAGGCGTGTTGTTTAAACCTCAGTAACTCTTTTGGGCTTTGAGATTAAACCATGTTATCGACTATCCGCTCAATGGTTTTCGGTAGGAAGGATTAAAAACATAGCACAAACTCATTATACCCTAACCACATAGTGGTATAGGGTGTAAAAATTCCAAAAACTTCCTTACCAAAAATATATATGATTAATTTTGTAAAGTGGAAAACTTGGGGAGCAAATCGTCGCATTAGATATCGAATAAAATCATCGAAAGTCCATATTTTGGTTTATTATTTAAAGAAGACGGACAATCGTCAGACCTGGTTTCACTTTTACTATAAACTATGGACCATAACTCGTTAGCTATGACATAGTAAAATTACTCTTAGTATTTTATTTTGGAATATAACAAAATAATTTCGATCGAAAAATTTTGATAACGAATGCGACGATTCGACCCCTATTCAAAAAATTATCTATAATATTAAAAGGCTAGGCGAATTCTTGTGACTGCTGTTTTATTCTACCGTTTTATCCCGATTTTGACCAAACGTACATTATTTGAAAAGTATTTCTTTTTAGCCATTTTGCAGATTTACAGATTTTTAAATATTTTCCTTTATTTTGAGTAAATTGTATTTAATGTTGCTACTAACACATACATAAAATTATACAATGCTATGTGTGTGTTTATTAAATTTGTTAATGTGTTTGTAATAAAAATGAGTTCGTTTTTTGTGTTGATTTGTGAATTGGCTATAATTGATTAGCATACTTTTAGGGTCTTTATTTAATGAAAAAATAAAATTTCCCAGAATTTGCGCTCGAATTTTGAGGGCTGCAATCTGCTAGCTTTTTAAAAGCTTTATTTATCCGCAAAAACTTATATTTTTATGCTAAATTCGAGAAAAAAAGTTAAACTTTTAGCTCGAATTCCTAATAACTACTAAATCGATTTTATTTAAATTGAAATTGGGGAAAAGTTCAATTATCTGTCCAATAAAAAAAAACTAAAATATCTCAATTGGATCAAAACTTTTAGATTTTTGGCCGACGAAAAGTGATTCTGAGACATTGCGCGCCGCTCACTTAGATAATAATTTCCGTTAAAAATTTATACTGGTTCAAGGTTCGATTCCAAACATTGTTAATAATTGTACCATTATCTATCGAATAATTTTTTAAGAAACAAACAACAAAATGAAAGGAACCGGTTCTATGGAATCGTCACTGGGAAAAAGAACCAGCTCTAACAAATTTTGCTGGGCTACATCAAATCTAATAGAATTGTTTTGTGGCTGTTAAAAATATTTATCAACTTGAAAGATTCTTTAAAAAAAAAACACTTTTTTCGGATGCTATTTACTTGCAGCCTATACCAATATTATCTCATAAGGAAACTTGTTAGATAAAAAATTTTACTGATAATAACAGAATTGGCGCATTTTTTACGCTTTAATTCATATAAGCAGAGGAGAGAGAAAAACAAAACAAAATTAAACAGTACTTTCGTCAAATTCTTGGTTGGTATACTGATACGTTTAAGTTCAAAATTCCTGTTAATGCAGTAATTTCTCTAATAATAACGCTATAGTGTCAACAATTTGCTGTTATTATTTACTATTTTTGTGTCTTTATCAATGGTTGGTTGTGCTTTTATTTTTGACGAGTGATAACAAGACAGAGCAGGGCGATAGCAAGTTATCAAAAATATTTCAATATGAAATGATATCACTACACAAACATTGAATAGGTGCTCAGCAAAATTCACAATATGATGATGAAAAATAGAAGTAGGTTCTATTTACCCAACTGTTATGGTTAAAACGTAAATAAAGATGTAAATATTCTCGTATACATAAGTATATATACCACCCACCCTCGTAAGGCGGAGTAAAACAAAAATCAAAGCAAATATTTGTATGTGAAACACAATTTGTAGTAAAAGAAAACTTAACCCTCTAAATAAATATGTTTTTGTGGCAAAAGAAACAGATAGAAAAGGAGCCACTACTTATCTCAGTTGTTACCACACAATATAAGCAAATCCTGTTATTGTGACAGTGCTCACTCTTAAGTGAAAACCAACCATGTTAAATCATTCGGCTTTCCTACAAACCACAGCTGGATAATAATACTCGTACAAAAACCAGCAGTTGAATTTATCTTTTTCATAAAAATCTTACTCGTAAGTTAAAATTTCCTTTAGGCGGCTAAACTACTCTTAGGGCCATTATTACAACTTGCCTTTAAAGTAAATGTTAGTTAAAGTTAACTTTAGCTAAAGTGAGCAATAAAGTTACCTTTAACTTCTTTTCGTTATTACAACCTCCCATTAAAATAAAATTAATATTTTTGATATTGTGGCAACACGAAAGGAAACACCGATTACTTTTGGCCAAATGAATTGCTTTATAAAAGTACGTAGTGGCAACGTTCTTTTATTTGTTTACAAACAAACAAATAAACTAAGTGAAAAATTTAAAGTGTAAAATTTTTGATAGTTGTGCAAAGCAAAAAATTTAAAATGACGACGCCAAACAGTGAGACAATAAGAAAACGAGCCAAAAATTACTCGGCAGAGGAAGAGGCTTTGTTGGTAGATCTGGTGGAGGCGCAGAAAAACTGCATAGAATGCAAAAAATCAGACGCCGTAACATGGAAACAAAAAGAGGAAGCTTAGAGAAAAATAGAAGCACAGTTTGCAGCAACAAGTGGCTCAAGCCGTCATTGTAAGGCATTGCGGGACAAGTACGAAGCAATTAAACGTAAGTCCAAGGTAGAAATGGCTGACCTAAAATTAGAAACGTACCGCACGGGCGGCGGAGTGGCGTCTACAAAAGTAAGCACAGTGTCTGCAAAAATTGCTTCCATGCTGGGAGATTCAGTTACTGGCTTAAAAAATATATATGACAGTGACTCTAGTAAGTACATACATATTTATAAAGAAATTATTGTTTTGCTGTTGTGTTATTAAGAATAAATTTTTTTTTTTGGCAGTATTTGAAGTAGATGCTGAAAACTGCATGGATTTTGGCAGCTCTATTGAAAGCGTTAACCAAACGCAGATGACCAACGAAAAAGTATGTTTGACTAATATAATTATTACTATTTTTTTAATACATATTATTTACACTTTTATATAATCTTTTTTCAGGTTGGTTATCCAAATAATTCAACGCCGGAGAGAAATGACTGGTCAAGCTGGAAGCCATCGGCTTTAAAAGAGAAAAAATCGAAAGAGCTGGTAGTGGGTGCAAAAAGAAAGCGCAGTTTAGAGGATGAAAAAATGGAGCTCATAATTCTGCAACAGAATTTTTATAGGGACGAAAATACTCGTGCACAGGAGAAGCATGAGCAAGAACTTATATCCCTGAAGTATAAAAATGAGCTACTGCAGCTGGAATTGGCAGAAAAAAAAGCAAAAATGTGAATTATTTTTATTGTATATTTTATTAATTTTTTTAATGTTAATTTTGTTTTAACGTTGATTTTAGTTGTTTTTAATAGTGAATTTTCTTTAATTTTTTTTTATTGTTTATTTTATTAATTTTTTAATGTTAATTTTGTTGCTTTAATGTTGATTTTAGTTGTTTTTAATTGTGAATTTTCTTTAGTTGTTTTTTATTGTCTATTTTATTAATTTTTTATTGTTTACTTTGTTGTTTTAATGATAATTTTAGATGTTTTAATTGTTATGTATCTATGAATTTTGTAAAAGACTGAAAAGAGAAAAAAATGTGTTAATATGTTTAAGTACAAATAAAAAGTTATAAACTTACTCTGCAAAGTAGTTTTCTATTAAAATAGTTCTTGCCATTGAATTAGAATTGCTCAAAATGAGGTTTTGTTCATCTGAGTCAAATTCTTCTGGAGATTCTGTTAATGTTTCTTCTGTTGATGGAAGTGGGTCTTTTGCAATAATAGCAATATTGTGAAGAGCAGCACATGCCACAATCACAGCCATTTTAGTTTCGTTAGTCAACCGCAAACCCATTGATAATACTGGGAAACGTCTCTTCCAAGCTCCGAAACATCTCTCTATCGTATTACGAGTACTGATTTGAGATTCATTATAAAGGGTTTCCGGTCTTGTACGTGGATTCAGCAAAGGAGTCATCATATAGTTGCATTGCTTATACCCAGAATCACCTAAAATTACGTAGTTTTGAAAATGACCGTCTTCCATACGGAATTCTAAGCGGCTGTTTTTAAATATATTACTGTCGTGTGCTGATCCAGGCCACCTTGCAACTAAATCCTGAGATATTAGTTTAGCATTGCACACTGCTTGAACATTGAGGGAAAAATAACCTTTTCTGTTCCGAAAAATTTATGCGTTGTTTCCTCCTGGCGATTGAATTCGAATGTGTGTGCAATCAATGGAACCGATGACTTTTGGGAACTTTGCAATTGCAAAGAAATCTGCCGCTGTTTGCTGCATTCCTCTTGCATCGGAAGGGAATTTTATGTACTCAGTCGACAGAGCAGCCAAAGCTAATGATGTTTCCTTGACTACAC
The DNA here is from genome assembly GCA_963682025.1 of Cordilura impudica. NCBI lineage: Eukaryota > Metazoa > Arthropoda > Insecta > Diptera > Scathophagidae > Cordilura > Cordilura impudica. The sequence continues at coordinate 33,049,506 of OY821519.1, read as the reverse complement.
GGCCTGCTGTAGAGACGCTAACACCACAAAAGTCACCCACTGTAATCAGGAAACTTCCACTTGCATAAAACCTTAGCGTTATTAATAATTTTGTCTGAGGTGATACGGCATAATGCCTGAAAGTAAATTTATTAATTGTCACATAAATTATATAAATATTGGTACAAACCTCTCACTATTTGACTGTAAAAGGATGCAAATTTTTTCTAAAATGAATTGAAATGTATGTTTAGATATACGAAATCTTTGCATAAATTCAATTTCATCATAATATTCCAGATAGTCCACTTGCTTGCGATATTTTCTAGATGATCTTCTCTTAGGCTGCGAGTTTTCAAAAATATCCTCTAGCTCGTTTAAATAAAACAAACGTTGTCTGCTTTCCCTTTTTAATTTTTTTATTTCCAAAACTATATATTTCTTCTATTCTTGTTCTTCTTCATAGATCAGAAAATGTGGCAACATTAAATTCATAAACCTCACATTAAAAGTTAAGGGCAACATTATCTTCCCTTTAGCTTATCGGTTACTTTTAGCTTAAAGTATACTTGTAATAACGAAAAACTTATAATCTGTCCGATAACATCCTACCTTTAGCTATTGGCAAGTTGTAATAATGGCCCTTAGAGGGTTAAATACAGCTCTGCTTTTTTTTTTTTTTTTTTTTTTTATCACTAAAAAAAAACTCTTATGTGCTCAACCAAAGTTGTTTCGAGCATAAAGAAATTTTGACATATTACAGTTCAAATGATTCAATACTTCAGCATTTTATTTTCTTGAAGAACAACTGAGAAAAAAAGAACAATACTAAAATTATATAACGGGTGATTTGTGAAAAAATTTGAAAAAAGCAAATTTAGAAAAATAGCAAATTTCGTGCTAAGCAAAATTTTATGTATTTGAACTACAGTTAAGGACTAAAGTATATATACATCCTACCTATTTGGGGTATTCGTAACGATATTTAAAGCATTAATGAATACTTTTATTTAGAACTAAAATAATAAAAATAATTCATAAGCATAACAAAAGCAAATTTCAAAGCGCCCCACAGTGTGTGATTTTGAGAATCTAGCGGGACAAAATTATTAAAGCAACCAAATCACTTAAATTGTACTAAATAAATTTATAAATAAAAATAAATTACAGAAAGATAAAAGTTACATCTATATCATACAAATTTAGTTATATTCACAGCCAGTTGTATCATCTGGTGGCTGTATTAATTTCAAAGCAGTCGGATAAATTGATGATTCTAAGAATCTGGAAAATATTAAAGAGCAACCTTTAAACGTGTTTAATAGGAAATATATTAAAAATGCTTAAACTTTATAATCTAAGTTAGTCGTTAGATTAGCAAGTTGTGCAGAATGTCCGTATTTGTTAACTTTGATGACACCTTACGTGCATATTCGAGATGGAATTTCCTAAATTATTTGTCGAGACTCCTGCGCTCCTTCAAACATTTGCCCGATAGGAAGAAAAAATTTTTGTGTAATTTTTGTTTTTGGCGATTTTTGATGTTGGCGATGTTTGATTTTGAAGATTTTTGTTTTTCGTGATTTTCTAATTTGGCGATTTTTGATTTTGAAGAAGTGTCAAGGCTTTTACCTTTATAGTACTCCAGTTATATGATATTATATATTTACTTTGTATGGGCGCCCATTTTTTGCTCGACTAATCACATTACCGTACTCCAGATTTATGGGGGGTGCGACGCCCATTGGACCGATCCCACCCATATTTTTCCGACTACTCACATTAATAATAAAATCGCAAAATCAAAAAAAGTTTTTACTTTTTTTATTTTTATTATTATTATTAATATTATATACTAGCAGAGCCCAGCCCTCGAAAATTGAGTGCAAATTCTAGGAAATATTATTTTATCATTCAATTAATTTCTTTCAATGTTTTTAATCTATTTAATTCATTAAGTTTATTTCATTATAAAATATCTTGAACACACAGATATAAAGGCCACTTTTTATGGCACCTAAAGGTATTCAAATTTTTGGCAATTCACAATTCAACACAGGGTATGTGTTATGCAATTATTGTAATGAAATCTGTACGTTAAATTTCGTGTTGCATAATGTAAAGTTGATTGTGCACGCATAAGTTTCTTCAAACTCAACGAATTTAAACAGAACATAGCTCAAAAGAAAGAGTGTTCTTAGATTTGTTATAGAGGTTTGAGTGAAGGAAAATATTGAAAAAATCTTGAAAAAATTGAATGAAAAGTCGGCACGCATAACTTTCCTCAAACTCAACGAATTTAAGCAGTTAATAGCTCAAAAGAAAGAGCTTGATCCACTGAGTGTTCTGAGAGTGAAACGGTCAAGATTCATTCATTAGAAGAGGTGCTATAAGAATTCGAATTGCTTGAGTGAATGTGTCCCATAAGAAATGTACAGGGAAGAATCGCGTTAGAGTATAACTTGAGTAAGGTGGGAGAGTTGAGTAAATTTCAATGATTGATGACATATCTGTGTCTAAATACCTTTCATTAAAAAAATTAAGGAAATTGGCCGGATAGAACGGCCAGACGGACTCGCTTTAGTTTTCATAAATTTTTTTAATATATATAATTTGGTTATTATTACAAATAAATAACATATATAATTTTTCAACATTTATATAGAAAAAAAGTGATTTTTTTCGTGAGGTTAACATATTGCGGTTATTACATTATCAAAGGTATGAAATTTTAGTTAGGTATGTTACATACCGTCGCACTGTGGTCAATATTTTGAGATAGCGGCCAAAACTCCTTTTGGTTTTTGTTCTCCGATTTTAAAGTTATTAGACTCATATGAAAGTAGACAGTAGTAAAAAAATTAGAACTCTATTCCAACCATTTCACTGAGAACAGGGTGGTCCAAAATGGGCTTTTTCAGAATTTTGTAAATTTATGATATTTTTAGTTAATTTTTAAAGTTTAAATGATCATAACTTTTTTGTTTTTCAAGATTTTTGGACGAAATAAATTTTGTGTTGTAACTTAACTTATTTCCTATTACTGGTAAAAGCTCTACTGTTTTCAGAACAATTTAAATTTTTTTTTAAAAAAGGTCAAATTTCTCGGAAATTTCCTACTTCATAGAGCACAACTCCTGTGAGTCAAGCTGAGTCAAAACACAAATTTACTATTTTGTAGTCCTAACTCTCCGCTACATTTCTATATACACATATCCATGCATCGGGACTGCACTTTTTGAGCTACAGCAATTTTTCTGACCAAGGTAAGATATTCGGTACAAATGCATGTCATATTTTTTGAGAAGTTATTTGTATGTGAAAGTGGCTATTATGCATATATTTTGATGAAATTTTGTACAAGAGTTCTTATTGACCCAAAAAATAATTCTGTTGAAATTAGGAGAAGTTGGCCCATATTTGGACCTAGTCCACATAGAAGGGTGTATCAAAATTTTGACAAAAATGACAATAGAACTCTCAAATTATGTGGTATCTGGCAATTCATTTGGAAAAGGTAAAAAAGATTTTATTACCACCTAATATTACACAACTTAAATACGTGAAAATTGCAAATAAATTTAAAACCAATGGAAATAACTGGTAAAACCAACTACCTGTTATATTATGTTTCAAAGAGGTAAAAAAGATCATGTTGAAACTTCGAGCAATAGTATATTAATCCATGCATTTATTTTTATATATTTTGAACGGAAAGATGAAAACGACATTATTTTACGTATAATGAATAATCCATTCTTCAAAATATGCGACAAACAAGAAATTAAAATTCATAACTTAAAAATAAAAAACTTTTTAAATACTTTAAGAAAACGGTACAATCAATGTTCCAGAAACAAGAAATTGTTTTACTCACGCAACCAAGAATGGCTAAGAAATAAACTTATTTTTAAAAAGCCATCAGTAACTACCACGGAAACTGGAAAAGGTGGTCGACCAGCAAAGCCAATTGATAATTGTAGTGAAAGATCACGAAGACAAGCTTAAACATATCAATGAAGAAGTTTCTTGTAGCATCATAAAGGATTCATTTCTGCATCAAATTCAACCATCGAAAACTAAAAAGGGTAAAATTGCTATCATTGAAAAAGCCCCAGACGCACAAAAAGGATTTTAGAAAGTATGCCGACACCAACTGAAGAAAAGAAATTTACTCCAGAAGAAGCATTTGCACTATTTTTGGATTTGAAAATGACTAAAAACCAATATACAGAATTGCGGAAGCGAACCAATGAAAAAAATTGTGGAATTTTTCCATCATATCGAGATATAGTTTCTGCCAAAAAAGATTGCTTACCTTCACCAACTGCTATTAGTGTAACTTCAAGTTCAGCAGAAATAAAATTGCAGGATCTTCTTGAACACACTGCAGAACGATTATTAAAGACATTTGATGCTGACTATTTAAAGAAGTTTAAAAATTGCAGCATGACTTTAATTTCTAAATGGGGATGTGATGGGTCCTCTGGCCAGAAACAATACAAACAATGTAATGCGGAAAAATCATCAGATGCCAATTTATTCATGATTTCTTTCGTTCCATTACGTTTAACAAAAACTTATATTGGTTCAGAGCCGTCAACTAGTAGAGCTGCAGAGATAGATGTATGGAAGAATGAAATTCCCTCGTCAACAAAATTTTGTAGACCAATAAAATTTGCTTACAAAAAGGAGAATCAAGATGTCATAGATGAAGAAGTTCGAAAAATAAATGATCAAATTAAAGAACTTCAACCAGTAACATTTAAATTTGATGACCAAGATATTGAAGTAAATTTTAAAATGTGTCTCACAATGATTGATGGAAAAGTTGCACAAGCTTTAACCGAAACAAAGTCATCGTCAAGCTGCACCATATGCCAAAAAACATCAAATCAATTGAGCCAACCACCAACACAAGACGATAGTTTTAATGAAGCATATGAATTTGGAATGTCACCTCTTCATGCTAGAATTCGTTTTATGGAGCATATTCTTAAATTGGGATACGATTTGGAATTTGGCCCGTTAGGCGAAACAGTGAGAAACAACAAAGAAAATTTGGAAAAAAGAAAGCAAAAAAAAAAAGATATTCAAGAAAAATACCGTGAGATAGGCCTTATAATTGACCAGCCAAAGCAAGGAGAAGGAAATTCTAATGATGGAAACACAGCAAGGAGATTTTTTTCCGATCCAGAAACTGCAGCTTCTATAACTGGAGTAGATTATGATTTAATACGACGACTCCAAATCATATTACAAGTTATAGCATGTAGCAAAAAGATAGATGCAAAAAAATTTGGTTAGTATGCTAATGAGACAGCAACCCTTTATAACCAAAAATATTCTTGGAGACATATGCCAACCACAGTTCACAAAATTTTGCTCCATGGGGAACAAATAATTCAGCACAATATGCTTCCAATTGGAGATCTCTCAGAAGAAGCCCAAGAAAAAAGGAACAAAGACTACAGATTCTTTCGCGAGCACAATACAAGAAAAATTTCCAGATATTGTACTAATGAAGATCTTATTAATATTTTGTTGTGCACATCAGACCCATATATGTCCAGTATTCGACAAAAATGGAAATCAACCTCATTAGAGTTAGATGAAGAAGCTAAACAACTACTGCAAAATGAAAATCAAAGCTATTTGGAAGAAATTTTTACTAATATTGTTTAATTAATACTAGTTTAAAGATTATAATTTGTTTCTAATTTTAGTATAAATTTTTATTAATACATTTAAATAAAATATATGCACTTTAAATCAATAGTAAAAGTTTACTTAAAATTTTATCGATGTTGTGTTCTGTATATAATATATCCAAATGGTATTGATATTGTTGGGAATTTCAGTGTTATTTTTCAGTTTAATCCTCACAAGAATTAGCTTTCTTCCAAAAAAAACCAACCTTTGGCCCCTGTGAATATTGAGACTAAATAAATGTCAGGGGCCAAATGTTGGCATTTTCTGACCAAAATTAAGTTTAGGAATAATAAATAAGTATTGGTTGTAAAATACGATTGAAGAAAATAAGAAATTATAAAAAAATACCTATTTAAAATGTCAAAATATTCAACTTTTACATGGAAACTCAACAAAAAATTAAAATGCATTTTTAACTCCAAATTACTTACGTTCCTATCAGTCGATTTTTACGTTTGAACAAGCAAAGTGAAGCTTAAAGTCCCTCCTATTGAACAAAACAAATTGCGTAAAAAAATACCAATCCGGTCAAAAGTTATAGAGTTTTGACCGCTATCTCGCGAAATTGACCACTGTGCGTCGGAAAGCTTAATTTGTCTACTTTCTCAGCATAGGTTTTATTTGTAAGGCTCTTAAAGGAAAAAGCCTAAGCTTTCGTTTGAGCAAAAAAAAACAGTGCCTTTTTTGAAAAAAAAAATCAGAAAAAAATTTGATTTTTTATCTAATTTCGGTTTTTCTTTTTACCTTTTCTTCATTTTTATCAAATTTAGAATCAATTTTCGTCTCCTGAAAAATTATAAAAAGCGATTTGCGACATGACAACTTATGAACATCGATATACATACCTCTAAATATGGAATTTAGTTTTATTTTAATAAAAGACTAATTCGGCTCAGAAAGAGTTTCGTCAGACTTTTCGTTTCCGTACCACAGAGTAGTGTAGAGTTTGAAAACATCATCGCCATAATTTATACTTCATTTAATATCTCCAAATAAAATTAATATTATATTGAGGGTCTCATGCCAGAAAGCATGACAACTGATATGCCCTACTAGCATGAGACGTTCGATATATATAAACTATATGACAACATTATTGCGATACGATTAGAAAAGTTTGTAAACATTCGAAATCTTTTTAGACTAGAAATTGTGATTGATAGATAAGTATTTTATTTTAGTGTGTGTTCTTATTTATGATAAAATATATTTGATTAATTGCACCCTACAGCACTCTGTGGTACAATGCAGTATGAACGTCTGGACTTGAAGCCTTTACAATGAATATAGCTTTGTTGATCTATAACTCTTAACTTAATGATTAGGATATTTTCGTGGAATAGAAGGACCCATTATGACCTTATATGGTTCTTACACGGTGTTAAAAAATAGAAAAATTAAGTAATTAATGTACATAAGTTGTAGGCCTGGTTGAGTAAATAACATTTAAATTATCAGAATTTTAAATACACCCTCAAAATCTGAAGGTAGCGGCAAAAAACGTTTTTTCAACACATCACGGACTAAAATATTTTTTATTAAAACAGTTTTGATTCGATTTTAAAGTTTTGAACGGTTTTAGAAAGATAAATAGTTAAGCTTTCCAAATATACTAGCAGAGTCCAGCCCTCGAAATTCGAGTGCAAATGAAATTTGGTATATAAGCTTTTATTGAACGCTATTGAAATTGGTGAAATTCGGTCCATGTTCAGATCTAGTACTCATACAAATGACCCCTATGAAATCGACATAAATTGCCATAAGATCCAAGTTATCATACAGATCTCAGTCAAATTGGGTTTGTATGTGTTTATTATATCCGTTAATCAGTAGTCCAAAAATAATGCCTACAGGACAATTCTTAATCATAGGCCCCTTATAGAACTGCTTCCCGATCTTCACTTAAATCTATCAAAAAACAAAAATATTGCACAGATTTTTCTCAAATTTGATTTATATTTATTTTTTCAAAATATAAGTGACCTTACCAAATATGGTCAGGATCGGCCCACATTTCGACCTAGCCCCCATATAAATATAACATCCGATATAAACTTTTTCATATCTGCAGCCAAAAAAATAGATAACAATGCCATTCAAATTTGGTTTATGCTTATGTTCGATATCGAATTAGTTGGACCGAAGAGATAGGGTCTCTAAACCATGGTATAGGATATCGTATAGTCGATCTAGACCGACTATAATTTCTTACTTGTTTTTTAATATTGTAGTAGAAAATTACAACACAGTGACTGAAAAATTGACATTTAAAAACAAAAATAAAAGCAAACAAGTTGAATAAAAATGAAATAAAATATTAATTATTAATAAAAATGACGAATCTATAAAAAAAAAAAAATATTCAGTTACTGAAACGTCATAACTTTTTATACTAATATGTGTCCATTCCAACCTGGTATATAATAATTGTGCAAAATACATTTGTTTTTGTGGTTCAAACAATACATTTAACAAATGCAAAATTTTTATTTCAGCTTGCGCTCTTTTCATTCTTGATGCATACTACAATAATAAAATCCATGTTACCATTTTCCTATTGTTTTAAATATTTTTGATATTTCTAGTTCATAAGATTTATTTTAATTAGCTATTTATTGTTGTGGAAACAAAATTTCACAAAACGTACTAGATTTTCCTTATAGTAGATTTTATTTGAAATCTATTTTAAAATCTATACCGTTTACATCTAACTTTTTTGACATTTTGTGAGATTTTGTTTCCACAACAATAAACAGCTGATTAAAATAAAACATATAAACTCGAAATTCCAAAAATAAACATAACAATAGGAAAATGGAAATATGGAAAATTCTAAAAAGGAACAGATTTTATAATTATATTATACATCAAAAATGAAAATAGTACAAACTGAAATTAAAATTTTGCGAAAAACAGCATTTGTTAAATGTTTTGTTTGAACAGCAAAAACAAATTCATTTTCCACAATTATTATTTAGCAGATTGGAATGGGCACATGTGAGTATAAAAAGTAAGAACTTTTTTTTTTTTTTTGTTAATAATTAATATTTTATTTCCTTTTTATTGAACTTGTTTGCTTTTGTTTTTAAATGTCAATTTTTCAGACACTGCATTGTAATTTTCTACTACAATATTAAAAAAACACAGTAGTATCATTTGGTAGTGACCACGTTTGACAAGATTGTGTGAGATTTAGCACAAATCTAATAACGAGCTAGATTTTGTTTTGTATGGGAAATCTAGTAAAAATGAGCTAGATTTCGCTCGAAATCTCGTATATATTAGATTTTGCTTAGCTGTAAACGCACTATTAGATGTAAACTCGCTATTATTTATATTTAGAGGAAGTTAAATTTTAATGATTTACATTAATGGCACTAAACTTAAATAACACACAAAAATACGAAATTTAATATAACGCCACTGAACATAATCGTATACATGAAAATCTGTCTCAAAATTCGTATACTAAGGAGTAAGATGGAGCATTATTTGAATTTTTTTATACCCTTTACCACTGTGTGGTCAGGGTATGATGACTTTGTGCTGATGTTTGTAACTACCAAACATATTTGACGTAGACTCATTTTTATTATACCGATCCACTCAGCGATGTCCATCTGTCCGTCTGTCTGTGTGTCCATGTAAACCTTGACCTTGTGGTCAGGGTATGATGACTTTGTGCTGATGTTTGTAACTACCAAACATATTGCTGATGTTTGTAACTACCAAACATATTTGACGTAGACTCATTTTTATTATACCGATCCACTCAGCGATGTCCATCTGTCCGTCTGTCTGTGTGTCCATGTAAACCTTGTAATCAAACTACAGGCAAATACGAATATATTTTGATGAAATTTAATGCATAAGCTTCTATCAGCTGTAGGATGGACGCTATTGAAATTGGTGAAAATTGGTTCATGTTCAGACCTAGTCCACATACAAATGACCCATATGAGGTCGACTTAATTTGCCATATCAAAAATATCATGTAGATCTCGCTCAAATTGGGTTTGCGTATGTTCATTCAATCCATTAATCAGTAATACTCAAATAAATCCTATAGGACAATTCTTAGTCATAGCACCTATATAAAGCTGATTCCCGATCTTCACTTAAATCTATCAAAAAACAAAAATATTGCACAGATTTTTCTCAAATTTGGTTTGTATATGTTTTTGCAAAAAATAAGTGACCTTACCGCATATTGTCAGGATCGGTCCATTTTTCGACCTAGTCCCCATATAAATATAGCATCCGATGTGAACTTTTTCATATGCGAAGGCAAACAAATTAATAACAATGGCATTCAAATTCGGTTAATGCTTATTTTCTACGTCTAATTACTTGGACCTAAGAGATAGGGTTTCTAAACGCATGCTATAGAGTATCGTATAGTCGGTCTAGACCGACTTTAATTTCCTTACTTGTTTTTTATGAAGTTGTCTTTAAAAAAATACGTCAGTTATTATTTTTAATGAAAACCCCATTCATTTGTTGTTAGTTTGATTAAAATGAGTGACGAAATAAAAGTTCGTGCTAAAATGATTAAATATTTTCAACAAAATCCAACTTGGTCGTACAAAAAGTTGCCCAAAGAATTAAAAATCTGCCGTCAAACTGTTTTCAGTTTGTCCATTGATAGCAAACCAGATTAGGGAAGAACGAAAGGTCCCATAAAGTTTCTAAGGCCAAGGAAATCGAAAGCTCCCAACATATCCGGCAGAAAAGCAGCACAGTTAGCTCAGTGCTCGGACTATTTGGTGAGAAAAGTTAAAGCCAATGCAGGGTTGAAAAGAAAGTTCCACACAGGAACACTGCAAAAAATTTAGAGGCCAAAAACACAGCGCGGCAATTGAAATCGTGTTTCATAAAAAAATACTCCTGATGCACAGTGGACGAAGAAACGTATGTACTGGCAGATTTTTCGCTGCTCCGGGTCGAATTTTCTTTGTTGCTAATGATCGGGGAAATATCGAAGATATGTTTAGGACCCAAGAGCAGACGAAATTTCTAAAAAAAAAAGTTCCTGGTATGGCAAGCAATATGTAGTTGCGGTAAAATAAGCAATTGATCTGGTACAACGGGCTCTATAAATACTGAAATTTATATTATTGATTTCCTTTCATAAGTCAACACAATGTCTCCACATATTTTTGGCCCGATTTGGCTTCCTGTCACTACGGTAAAAAAAAAGCTTTTGAGTGGTACAAGAACAATAACGTGGTTTCTATACCAAGGGAGGCATATCAAAACTTTCCGGAGCTTAGGCCAAAGGAGAAATATTGAGTTGCTGTTAAAAGGAAGTTGCAGAGCACAAAAACTGTGTCCCAAAATGTGGAAGATTTTAAACGGAGATGGACTACCTGTTCCAAAAAAGTGACAGAAACTACCATAAAATCCGCAAAAACTCCATAAGTTCATAAGCAATGATGAGAACTATAGAACTTATCTTTTTTTTGTAAGATCTAATATAAGTTCAATTGAATTAAAAACAAGTAAGAAAATTATAGTCGGTCTAGACCGACTATACGATACCCTATACCATGCGTTTAGAAACCCTATCTCTTAGGCCCAACTAACTGGACATATAAAATAAGCAAAAACCAAATTTGAGTGGGATTTTTATTAATTTTTTTGGCTGCAGATATGAAAAACTTCATATCGGATGCTATATCTATATGGGGACTAGGTCCAAAAATGGACCGATCCTGATCATGTTTGGTAAAGTCTCTTGTATTTTGCAAAAATATATACAAACAAAATTTAAGAAGAATCAGTGCAATATTTTTGTTTTTTAATAGATTTAAGTGAAAATCGGGAAGCAGCTCTAAATGGGGCCACAGGGATAATTTTTGGACTACTCATTAATGGATGTAATGAACGCATATAAATCCAATTTGAGTAAGATCTATATGACAATTTGGATCTTATGACAATTTATGTCGATTTCATAGGGTAATTTGTATGGGGGCTAGGTCTGAACATGGACCGATTCTCACCAATTTCAATAGCGTTCATCCCATGGCTGATAAAAGCTTATATACCAAATTTCATCAAAATATATTCATATTTGCGACCTGCAGTTTGATTACAAGCTTTACATGGACGGACACGCAGACGGACGGACGGACGGACGGACATTGTTAAATCAACTCAGAAAGTGATTCTGATTCGATCGGTATAATTAAAGATGGGTCTAGGTCAAATATTTTTGGTTGTTACAAACAGCAGCACAAAGTCATTCATTATACCCAAACCACATAGTGGTATAGGGTATAAAAATACTCCAAGTTCAATGGTTTCCTTATTATTACTTTTTATGTATGTTATATCCAATGTTTTTTACGACCCACGCATGTATTTATGTTTAGTATATGAACATTTTGGTACCTTAGCTAATTTTTTGAAACTTATTCTATAGGGTATCACAACATCGACCTAGACCTAGATTAGAATTTGCTTAATTTTTTTATATTTATTATCTTATCTTTAGGATTATTTAGAATTAAAAATTATATGAGAGTTAAATAATGTGTCATATATTAAAATATACTGCATAATAATGTTTCAATCGCTGTTGGTTTAAAAAAAAAATATATTGTAGGTATTCAAAACTTCAAAAAGCAGCATAAGCCATAAAACTTTGGTGATTTATATATTCAAAATCGTAATATCTTAGATGCCATACAGATTGGTCGTGCAAACGTATTTTAGGCGAACTTAGTTTAGGGCAACAATTAAATAATTGCTTCTAATGCCTGATTTTCACTGCCACAACGGACATCTTATCATTTTTATTAATTAATTGTTGAACATATACTAAATAGGTATGAGCAGTAATAGGTTAATATAGTTGTTATAATTGAGGGGCTTAAGCACAAGGGGTTCAAGTGCCCTTTTTCCCACAATTAAGTTTACACATCGAATTAGTAGGTGAAGTTAAGAGAAGTTCTGAGCACAAGAGGTGAATGTGGGATTTTCATCCGGTAGCGAGATATGGCGATCAAGCAGTTCTCATTAAAATACCTGTTTCGCTTGGAGCATAATATTAAAAATCATTGTTCACATGGAGTAAGAAGGTGAATTCAGAGAACTTCTGTGCTAAAACCTGGCGACTTATTATAGCACTTGTTTTCAAAACATCTGTCCTCTAGGCAACCAGCAAGAAAGAAATAGAGAAAAGAAAATTCCTGTATAAGAAATAAACGTCAAGTAAGACGGAACTTTGGTAAGGAATTTTTGGATAGAAAAGGGAAACTTCACCAGAAGAAACACCATAAATCATGCAGATTCAAGTGCACTGAGAACATATCTGAGGAAACATGTAATGAAATTTTTAAATACTATTGGGGCCTTGAAGATCACAACTTACAATCTTCTTTTTTGAGCTCAGATCTCAATATTTGTGCTCCAGGATTGTGATGATAGGAGTTAGAGTCTGTAAAGACTCTGTAAAGACTTAAAAAAAATGAAATCAGGAACAGACATTCTTGAAGAAAGGCAAAAGAGGCAAGAGGGTAATCATACAATTGATAAAAGAACACATTAGATCATTTCCCAAGTATTCAAGTCATTATTTTTTTTTTTGCATTGTGTTGATGTCAGGAAAATAGATAATGGGAAGGAGGAAAGAGGGAGTAGTGTTTGTGGATATTTGACTTACATTCTATTAGATTTTAACTGTCAGGAAAGACCTCTGCGGGGAGTTTATTCCACATACGGCTAGTTCGACTGATAAACGAATTCTCTCTGTAATGCGTTGTGCGGTCAACTGACAATAGACTACAAACGGATGTGATCTACTAGAGAATCGGGTAGAGTGAACCGAAACTCGGGCACTTGGAATAAGTTCGCTAATCTCAGAAGAACATTTCCCATGGTAATATCTATAGAACAGTGCTACACAACCCACATTCCGACGATGTTCCAATGAGTCAATAGAATTGGATACCCTACTGTCATTGATGAGCGTCAACGCCCTCCTTTGCATACGGTCCAGTAGCTCCAAAATAGAGTTTGAAGTTCCTGCCCATAGGTTCCGACCAATAAGGTCGTTCAGAAAGATAAGGAAAAGAGGAGAAAGAACGGAACCTTGGGGTACCCCTGAATTAAGCTGAAACTCATTGGATGAGACCCCATCAATAACAACACGTATTGTTCGATCTCTGAGAAAACTCGATATAAATCGAGAGAAGTCATTACCGACCCCAAATGCAATAAGCTTTGATATCAGTGCACCGTGCCACACACGATCGAATGCCTTGGAAATATCTAGAGCAACCACTTTACTTTCGCCAAAATTGCGAATGGATCGACTCCAGCGCTCAGAAAGTAGAGCTAACAGGTCTCCCGTGGAACGATTTCTACGGAAGCCATACTGACGATCATTAATAAGTGAGTTGGCCTCTAGGTAGTTCACAAGATGTAAATTGATCATGCTCTCCATCACCTTTGAGAGTGCAGAGCAGATTGCAATTGGACGGAAATATTCAGGGTTATTAGCCGCAACCCTTTTTAGGGATTGGTTCAACATTAGCAACCTTCCAGCAAGAGGGAAAGACTCCCGCACGGTACGAAAGGCTGAAAAGGTTGGTCAATGGACTGGCTAGTGTCGAAGAGCACTGTTTCAGCACCAGTGCTGGTATACCATCCGGTCCCGGAGACTTATTAATGTTAAGATCCGAAAGAACCTTTTTAACTGCACGTGATCGGAAGAATATTTTAGGCATAGTACAAGATACTCTTTCGAGTTCGGGCAGTGGTTGATCGCTATCCGGCAAAAATTAATTTTTTGCAAAAAGTTCAGCTAAAAGGTTAGCCTTGTCAACCGGGTCAGTGAATATTTGGTCATTCATTATAAGAGTTGGGATTGCAGAACTAGCAGTATTCTTTACTCTTTTAACAAATGACCAAAAGCTCTTGCTGCCCCGAGAAGCAGAAAGAACTTCAGCACGAAGACGCTGATCGTGAACAAACTTTTCACGCCTTAGTACTTTAGCACATTCGTAGCAGTTCAGTGACGGAATTTTTAATTTCACGCCAAAGTCTGAATGCTTCCTCTATGGATCTGACTGCATCTCTGCAAATCTGGTAAAACCAAGATTTTTGATTAGGTTTAGCTGAAATGTACTGATGGAATGAATAATCTCATACCAGGCATAATTATTTTTTCCACCATTGTCAATATTATTGTCCAGGAAACAACTTTTCCAGTTGAAATGCTTGAAGAAATCGTTGAGCTCGGCTCAACGAGCCTTTTCGTAAATAAAAACTGAGCGTTTCGTAGCTGGTGTTGAAGCACTATGAAGTACATAGTACGAAAAAG
The DNA here is from genome assembly GCA_963682025.1 of Cordilura impudica. Taxonomy (NCBI): domain Eukaryota; kingdom Metazoa; phylum Arthropoda; class Insecta; order Diptera; family Scathophagidae; genus Cordilura; species Cordilura impudica. Next base: position 33,034,484 of record OY821519.1, on the reverse strand, counting down.
ATGCGGAAATGGTGCAGTGATCCGAATTACCGAGAGGTGCAAGAATTTTCACTTCATACTTGTCAGGGTGTGAAGTTAGAAAAAGGTCGAGAATATTTTGGCTTTGCCCTTCAATGCATGGAATGTGCGTTGGTTCATTCACTAGTTGCGCTAAGTGGTTATGCGCGCCGAAAAGCTCAACGTAACGGCCTTCGGGAGTTGTTTGACTCGAATGGTGAAGCCAAGAAGAGTTGTAAATATTGAAATCGCCGGCAACTACGATTTCGCTATTCGGGCAACTTTCTAATATTTTAGTTATAGATTCAGAAAGGGCATCGAAGCCATTATAGGTATGCTCCCTTTCTATGTTTGGGCTTCTGTATAGAAACCCGAAATGCAAAATGTGTGACCTGATTTTGAACTTAGCCCAAAGTGAGTTAAATTCTGCATCATTACAGTTCAGATGTTGCTGGAACTGGTACACAACATTGTCGCGAATGTACATTGCAAGGCCCCTATGAAAAGTAAAAAGGGATAGAAGGTGATACCCAGGTATGTGAAAATCCTGTGGATCACCATCCTCACTTACCTGGGTGTCACATAAGGCGAAAACATCAAGCAACTATGCCCCTAACAGAAAGTATTTATCCAGCAGGCTAAATGTAACAAAGACGTATGCACTTTACAAGGAATCTTGCACAGGAAAGGAAACATAACCAATGCATAAGAGCTACTCCAGACATATTTTCAACACATGTTTTAACATTAGTTTTAGAGAAAATAATATGTCAGCGATCAAACGTAGGTTGACATACGTCGATAGTGCTGCAAATTAATTTAATAAATATATAAGTTACGTCGTTATTTAAAGAAAAAAAACTCAGAAATGGTCTTTTTTTTTAATTTAAGACATGTAACGAGCGTTAAAAATTAATATATTTGGCATCGTTAACTCAAAACTGACAAAAATGGACATACGCGGTTATTCCAGAAAACCACAGAAATTACAATTGAGCATGGAGAAACAGACGCTGTTAAAAATTCGGCCAAGGAAGAAAAATAATTGCATTTGAAAAAATCTGAAGCAGTAAGAATGGACAAAGATAGAGTTAAAGAGTTTATAAAAAAAATGATAGTACTAACACCCATGTGGAAATTTGTTTCAATTTGCCAACTCCTGTACTGACATGCACTCAAGTATACTATGCCCGTCAACTTTGGACATACAACTTTTATGTCCACAATTTATCAACGGGAGACTCCAATATGTATATGTGGAATGAAAGCCAAGCTTCATGTGGCTGCCAAGAAATTATTTCTTGCCTGTTGAAATTTATTAACTCTGCCTTAAAATGTGACTCACATTACAGCTTACAGCGATGACTGTGGTGGCCAGAATAAGTCACTGCATTGTTAAGAAGTAAATCACAAATTTTTACTCTCTGGGCACTTATTCATGGAGTGTGACCAAAATGTTGGAATTAAAGAAATTATCAAAAAAAATATCTGTCAAATTTATGTACCTCAAGATTGGGAGAAGTTTGTAGCAAATTCAAGTAAAAATTTACTGTAACATCAATACAAAATTAGGACTCTATAACTCTAGAACTCATCTAAAGATTTTTCAGATATTTTGTACCGGACATCCGAAAAATTTAATAGTTACAATTTGAGAAGGATGAGCCTTGGAACCTCTCATGAATGAGCAAGAACACTTCACCAAAGTAAACATGAAGGCACGAAATGTTGGCCGAGCCATGCAATTACTCCCTCAATTTCGTCCAAAAAAAAAAAAACAGCGTTAACCAATAAAGTTCGAGAAATTCAAGAACCTCCATATTCTCCGTTGCTATATACCACCAATTTACCATGAATGGTTCAAAGCACTTCCTCACGATAGAATGAAGAAATTCCGGAAAGAATCGAAATTCAAGGTGAGGATTAAGATGAGCCAGATGATGTCATGTAATCTGATTACGACGGCTAAAAAATGTATCAAAGAACCACAAATGCTTTTATTAATAAAATGTTATTGAAAAAATTTAGTCTATATGTGACCTTCTCCAAGAAGAGGGACCTAGTGTGTGAAAATGAAGTTTTGAGAAAAACGCATTTAAAGTTTCATAACGCATTATCGCTTTGAACACACCTTCAGTTGGGAGATGCGATTTGGTATGGTTAGTTATGATTGGGTGCCGACTTTGGTAAGGTCATGCCTATGTGGTGACGTATTTTTTTTCGCTTTTAGTGTGACAATACCTTTGCTATTGTTGCTGCTCTGTTCGCTTTCAGCTATCTGTTCGCTCTCAGCAAAGGGTTGCTGCGCGTATACTAATACGAAGAACATTGTAAAAATAACTATAAGAAAGGAAAAGAATAAAGTGATGCTTCAGTCTTGTGCCAACTGTATAACGAGTGTTATCAATATCTCAAAAGTTGTTTCGCAATTTTGGTTCTTTTGTAATTCTGTTACTAAGCTGATGTTAATTTGAAGTAATTTTTATAAAAATGGATATTTCTGACAGTTTTGATGATGATTTAAAACAACTAGACTCGGTTTATGGCGATGATGAGATCGATATGACGTTATCTGGAAGTGTCGGTGCTAATACTTCGGGACTAACTGAAAATCAAAGATTTTTGCATGATGTTTCCGAATCCAATATTATATCCGAATTGGGGGAATCCGTTGAAGATATACAAAAGTCTATGAACATCGATTTGATGTACGGAGAAAAATCGGAAGCATGTTGTTCGAAAGAATGTAATAAAATAATTCCAGAAAATCTTGATATACAAAGCCGGCAGTTTTTCCAAGAATTAAGTAAACTAGAACAAGATTTAGTCCATTTGAGCCATTTGGAATTTCATCGACAACATTTATCGCTCGAAAACGTTTATAATACTGAAAGTCGGAAGAAGTATGGTCAAAGGGTAAAAAATAAATCCAGAGTTGATACAATATACTTATTTCGTGGCATTCATATTTGTAGAAAGATGTTTTGTTTTATTTAAGATGTTGGTTTAAAACGTTATAAAAATTTGATTCGACATAGTGATAATGTTGGCTTTTCTGAACGAAAACATGAACTAAGTGGTAAGTCTTCATAACGGCAATCGCGTGTGTTATCACCGGAATCACTTACTCGTATCGTTCAATTTATTTAAAATTTTGCTGAAAAATTCCCAATACCTCTTCCTGGTAGAATGCCAAACTACAAAGACTGTAAAGTAATGCTGCTACCATCAAGTGAAACAAAAAGTGCTGTTTATCGTCGTTTTGAGAAAGTTTGTCTTACTGAAGATAAAATCGCAATTAGAACTTTTTACAAAACTTGTATGAAGTACTGCCTGTGAAACTTAAAACTGATCTTTGTGGCGTCTGTCAACAGAATACCTTGATGCTACGACGAGTTTTGGAAGAATCTGATTCAGATACAAAAGAAGCAAAATTACGAATGGCTGTTACTCATCTTGACCATGCGAAACGCCAGCGTGAATTCTACCAACAATGCTGCAAGATGAGTGATGCTTATTCTACTCTTGTAGTGCACAAAATATATATTATCCATCCAGTCCACAACAAGTCGGAACGCATATTTCAAAGCAGCTCGTAAATGTTCAATTTTTGGTATTCATAATGAATTCACTAACGTTCAGTCGAACTATTTATTAGACGAAGAGTTCGAAATAGGAAAAGGACCTAATGCTGTCATTAGCCAAATTCCCGATTACTTCACGAAGAATGCCGTTAAAAATTTAGTTTTATTTTGTGATAACTGCGTAGCACAGAATAAAAATAATGCAATGATGCATTATTTGGCCTGGCGAGTGGATTCTGGTTTAAACGAATCGATATCATTAAATTTTCTCGTAACTGGCCACACCAAGTTCAGTCCCGGTCGCTCTTTCGGATTAATGAAACTAGAATATAGTCGCTCAAATGTAGATTATTACCAAGATTTTGAAGATGTGGTCAATAGATCTAGCAGTAATAAATGTAACAACGCTGTGAATGGAAGTGAAGTAGAGTGGCGAACATGGGATACCTCATTTCGAAGGATTTTACAAAAGATTACCAGGTAAACTCTCGCGATTTTGTGATTATAATTTTTCAAATTCATTTCAATTAATTTTGTAAACGTTTGCATTTTAGGTATTACCAAGTACCACCACTTTGACTTAAAAAAAAAAAAAACGAAATTGTATGTGGAATCGGAAGAAGAAAGATTTTATATGCGATTAATGGCTGAGCTACCAAACGAATTACCTCCGCTCATTGCACCAAGCGGTTTATCGTTAGATCGCAAATGGTATTTGTATGAGAATGTCAGGGTCTTATGTACTGATTCACAGAAACGGGATTTTGTAGCTCCTAAACTGAGTGAACCCAAAGCGAAAAAAAATCGAAAAATAAATCTGAACCTGCCAGCAAGAAAAAAAAAATCGAAGCACCGGATAACGAGGAGAAGAAAGCTGAAGTCAAAGCGCGGAAAAAAGAAAAAACTGAAAGTGTCAAACGGAAGAAAATCGAAGTACCAGATCACGAAACACCGAAAAAAAGTCCAAACTCCAAAAAACTTCGAAGACCGACGAAAAAAACAACTTAAAACCAAAAAATCAAAAAAAAATAAAATTTTAATGTTTTTCTAATTTTATCGATTTTCCCAAGTTCGTTTTGTACGTTTTTATGGGGTAAATAAATTTTTTATCAGAAATCTAACTCATTTCATCTTATTCTACACCCTTTTAGGTACCAGAATCCACTCTTAAGTCCAAACCCGTTTCTTGACATACTAGGTCCCTTTTCTCGGAGAAGGTCACATATGGTTTTCTTGTTACGTATTACTAACAAACAAGTACAAGTTCTTTTATTTAGAAATTTAAAAAGTTCATTTATTTAGAAATTTAAAAAAAGGGGTATAAGTGCGACTTTCCTTACTTCAAATGTAATTTTTGGTTATTTTTATATGTAAAAGATGGAATTTTCTTATCTTGTTAGATTAAAATACATCTCAGAATTTATATTAATTAAAAAGTAATACTCCAAATAGCATCTAATATTTTTTAATTTAGCTTTAAGCCCCTCAATTGGAAAACACATATCCAACAAAAAAAAAAACTATTTCTTGAGTAATTTTAAATAAAGAAAAAAAAATATTTTTTTTTCAAACAGAACATTTAGATTCCAAATAACGGAGATAGCTTGATTTGAGCTGGTCATGGCGTGAATTTATACGACCAATAAGGAAAACCGAATATTCGACGTGTTAACAAACGTCTGAATCTAGGGTACAGGAATAATGCAACACATATTGTGCCATTTTCCATTAACATTATTTGTCTTGATTCTATGTTAGCCAAAATCTTTTTACTTATATCGGTGTTTATATTTTAAATATTTCAAGTCAACTAAATTATTATAACATGCACATTTCTTTAGAAAAAATATAAAAATTAATACCCACTTACCTAATGTATCATCAACAAAGGTAACACCTATAACTGATGTTGGGGAATCTGGAGGATCTGAAAATAAAATTTAAATTGAAGACAAAATAAATTTAAAACAAAATAAATTTAAAACAAAATAAGTTTAAAACAAATAAAACCCTCAATTTGGACATTGCCTAATCTAGGGAAGCTCATTCTACAAAACGAAATATTATGAAACGATTAAAGTTTGAATAAAAAATTCAAGACTGACTTTCTCATATAAATATTAAATGTTTCATTACATTTCGTTTAATAAAATGAGTCTCTATATCATACAATTATTTACAAATAAAAAATAAATACAAAATTGCAAAATAAAATTTAAGGCGAAAAATATATTGACAATTATTTTTTTTTTACGATGTGTAGAAAATTTTGAAAGAGAAAAATTTTAAGACCATGGTCCATAATAATTATGCCTCTTGTCACAAAAGTTACAAAATAGTTGTTACTTTTTGTTTTTTTCTTTTAGAAAAAATAAGAGAGCGGACCAATAATTCCCTCCTCTGTTACCTCGTAGTTAATTGAAAATCAACAATGCTCCCGCTGAGTTGAGATTTAAATTTGACCAAGAACAATATGACAATTTGGATCTTAAGGTAATTTAAGTCGATCGCAAGGGTTATTTGTATGGCACACCTGATGAAAAAAATAGTCCACAAAAAGTGAGTATAGGGTTTGATATCGGCACTTTAAAAAAATCGCTAAGGAATTTTTCGAGATATGGCAATTTGACGATTTTTCGCCAAGGCTTAATAGAATTTTTTGTGATTTCTTTTCTCTTTTTCTGTGCTTTTATTTTTTTCCTTTTTATTATTTTTCTTTTTTTTAATTTTTTATTTTTTTAAGTTGCGAAAGATATCAAAAACCTAATTCAGTAAATATTTTAATTAGTAATGATGTTTATAAAACATCAGAATTTTAAATTAAAACCGTTTTATGGCCGAATGAGGAAACAATAGACTTTAATCTAAGCATGTGAAAAATTTTAAGTTATAATTCTTGTTTAATAATAATAATTAATAATTCAAAGAATATTTTACTTTAATTGGTTTTTCATTTGTTTTCATATTATTTATTGAGTTTTTATTACTTTTCACAGTTAAGTAATAAAATTATTTTTTTAATTTAATAAAAAAATATAGAAATAAAGAGAAAAATAAAAAACGGAAAATATAAAGCTTTTTAAAAAAAATCGCTTTTTTCATCTGCTTAGCAAATTTGCTTATTATATTAAAAAAATATATGGAGCGTTTCATATCAAGTGATCCAACTTTTAAAACCAATGTCTTCCGATCGGGATGAAATTTGCACCAAGGTTAGTACTATTGGATAGTAGCTTAGACACAATTTTTCAACAAGATTGGTCCAGAACTCTCTGAGTTAGAGGGTCAAAATGTCAAATTTTGACCAAACAGGTGTTTTTTCTCATCCATGTAACTTTTTACCTATTGTTCTTAGCAAAATTTGTCCCAAATAGTTTAGATAGCTATTTCTTCAGTCTTTCGGAAAAAACATTTAAAAAAAATAAAAAAAATTTTTGACTTTTTTTCAAAATCAAAAATTTTTTTGACTTTTTTTCAAAAAAGGAAATTTTTTTTTGGGCTCAAAAGAAAGCTTAGGTTTTTCCTTTAAGAGCTTTTTGGTCTCTTAGTGGGATGCGAGTGGGATATCTATCAAAAAAAATGTTTTGTAACTCAAGACAACGGTTTTTCAATTTTTAGCATATGCACTAATTTGAATTTTTTCCTATTAGCGTGTAAGTGTTTCCAAAACCTAAAAAATAAAGCATACACTGAGAATCTAGACAAATTAGCCTTTCCGACGGTATGTAACATACCTAACTAAAATTTCATACCTTCGATACTGTAATACTCGCAATATGTTAACCTCAGAAAAAAATCACTTTTCTATAGAAATGTTGAAAAATAATTTTTTTGTATTTATTTGTAATAATAATTAAATTAATATATAATAATAATAATAAAAATAAAAAAATAAAGAATTTAATAAAATTTTATCGTAATCACATTAGGTCCATTTATTACATAACTATTTTAATTAATTTATTGTAGCTGATTAAGTATTTAAGTTTTGTACATTTTTAAATACCCAGTCTTTCATCCAGCTTATTAATCGCCTTTATTTGCTGCTTTTTTGCCAATCTTTTCTTGGCGTTACTAGGTTCAGCTTTGGTTTTAAGAGCTGTACGCAGCTTGTTAAGGAATCTTAACAGAAAATTTTCATATATTTCTTAAAGAAAAAAAAGCACAAAAGTACCTTTCAGTGCAACGCTAGAAATCAGCTGTTTTCTGTAAATTATTAAGAATTGTGAAATTGAAAACAAATCAATTCTTCGGTTCTGCTTTATTTGGCCTGCTAAACGCTTTTTAAGCTCAGTATCAAAATTACCCAAATGCTTCTTGTTTTTTTTTTTGCTGAATTTTGTTCGTTTTTCCCAGGTTTGCAACTGAAAAATAACTTTTATTTTTTTTAGCATATTACATTTTGTTTATGCTTACCTCTTCTGTCAAAATTCCTTTCAGAAAGAACGAAAAATTTGATATTCCTGCTCAAAGCCTGGGTTGCCTAACTTCATTTACGTAAAAAAAAAGTAGTAAAAACAATACTACTTTTTTAAAAAGCTGCGGGCTATCAACAGAAATTTTTTGACAGAAAAATTCCTTAAGCATTTCTGAAGCGTTTTTTTATATGAAGTTTTTGATTCCTTAGCAAGCTGCGTACAGGCCTTTAGAAAGAACTCGCATTGAGTGGACGCAGAAAACTTGGGTCTTCCATAACAAGCGGTATAAAAGCATGGTATTGAGCGGTGTCATTGATTGTTATCGCAGCATCGAATCTGTTCTTCAGTGTTTTCAATGTTTTCTCATGATCCTCTTTGCTACTAAAAAACTATTTTAGTTTCTTTACAAAGATGCGATCTTGATGAGAGCACTGGAGGCTATACTTGACGAGCTATGTCCGAAACGTAGTATACATTCTCTACTGTAAATTTAGATTTTAGATATTTTAGTATTATCTTCTGATATTCATAAACTGCAATTGTATCATGTTTTAAATCGTGGGATATGATTGCCACACTTTTGTGTTCCAATTTTTCATCTTTAATGTAGGAAATAACTACTGTGAATATAGTTGCTTGGTCCTTATTGAAGTAGAAAGCTTGTATTGCATCCTGAAGAACATATTTATGGATCTTCAAATCCAAATGTATCTTCAAATCCTTGAAGAATGACCATTGCTCTTTGACTATAAAGTCATGGGTTCTCAAGTTTAGCAATCCTGTACACATTTCTTCCACAATATCATCCACATTTAAAATTATTGTTATCAATGTGCATCTGTCAGTCTGAATCCAAGATTCGAATTTCACCTCCTCAATATATTCGCGATCAAAAGAGTTAATTAAATTCTGTTTGATGAATGTGGTTTCCGGGCGATTTGAGCTTCACTTAAGTGGCAAGTAGTTGTTGCATTAGAACACATAGTCAATTTAAGGCAATCGTGGTATTCGTTAAATAACACAATTGCTAAGAGACTGCTAAAGTTGCGTTCACACTACGTGTTTTGCTCGTGTTTTTCTTATTTTTTTAGCATGTGTAATTTGTACACATGTGTGAACCCTTTCAAACATTGTTTATGTACAACACATTTTGCAAGACATATGTAAAATTTTCAATTAGAGCAGGTTCTATTTTGGCAAGATAAACATATGAAAATACAACACTGCTTGTGGCGAGAGAAAAACAGAGTAAATTAATTGAGAGAAAAATAAATTGTTTAATATTAATTAACAATTAAAAAATATATAAAATATATATCTTTATTTTTAACAATAATTTTTTGTAAATTCACAAATTAAATCAGCTGTTGTTTACATTTAGAGGTTATGTCATACGGAAATACATATGTACGTTTGAACGCAAAAATTATGAATTGTATGTAAAACGGCAATTTTGACACACACACGGAATTACGTATGGATCGTAAAACTGAATTTACACATGGAAAATACACACAGTGTAAACACACCTTAAATATTGGTTATGAATTCGGCTGTGGGTATTTAAAAATTTACAAAACTGAAATACTTCATCAGCTAAAATAAATTAATTAAAAAAATAGTTATGTTATAAATGGATCTAATAAATTATTCATTTTTTTATTTTTATTATTATTATATATTAATTAAATTATTATTAGATATAAATAAAAAAATTAATTCAACATTTCTATAAATAAGTGATTTTTTTTTCCTGAGGTTAACATATTGCGGGTATTACAGTATCGAAGGTATGAATTTTTAGTTAGGTATGTTACATACCGCCAGAAAGGTTAATTTGTCTAGTTTCTCAGTGTATGGTTTATTTTTAAGGTTTTGGAAACACTTACACACTAATAGGAAAAAATTCAAATTAGTGCATATGCTAAAAATTTAAAAACCGTTGTCTGAGTTACAAAACATTTTTTTTTTTGATAGATATCCCACTGGCATCCCACTAAGCGACCAAAAAGCTCTTAAAGGAAAAAATCTAAGCTTTCTTTTGAGCCCAAAAAAAATTCCGTTTTTGAAAAAAAGTCAAAAAAAAATTTTGATTTTGAAAAAAAGTAAAAAAAAAAATTTTTTTTTAAATTTATTAATTTATTAATTTAATTTATTAATTTAAATTTTTTTTAAATTTTTTTTTTTTAATTTTTTTTCCGCAAGACTGAAGAAATAGCTATCTGAAGAAATAGCTATTTCTATAGCAAGACTGAAGAAATAGCTATCTAAACTATTTGGGACAAATTTTGCTACGAACAATATGTAAAAATTACATGGATGAGAAAAAAAACACCTGTTTGGTCCAAATGTCATATTTTGACCCCCTCTAACTCAGAGAGTTCTGGTCCGAACTTGTTGAAAAATTGTGTCTAAACTACTATTCAATAGGACTAACCTTAATGCAAATTTCATCCCGATCGGAAGACATCGGTTTAAAAAGTTAAAAAGTTGGATCGAGGAACACCAATTTATTCATTAGATCTAAAAGTATTCATCAATCGATTTAGTACAAGATCTATTAAAAATTAATCCTACTTTTGATGTTGAAAATTAAAATCGTTATTATAGATAACAGTTATCTCAGAAAATAGTTTAAAACTAAACATAAACTATATTGTAAATTGCAGAAAAAAGTAATTAAATTTGCTTATTATCTTAAGAGAGATTATAAAGAATGTAATTTAAAAGAAAATATAAAAAAAAACCTACAACAAAAAAGGTTTCAATCTTATATGATAACTGATAATTTAACTAAACTGTTTATAACAGCAAACCAGCAACTCTGTCCAAAATTTGCTAGAGAGATGTTGATTTGAATAGAAAGGCCAAAATTGCCAAATTGACTTTGCAAGGTTACTATGTAGCGACCGAGATAAATAATTACAAATGGAATGACCCACTTATAATAGACACAGTAAATATTAGGCAAACAAATAAGAAATTAACAAAAATAAAACAATAAAACTTGTTTGGTTATTAATAATATTTATTAATATTTATTTATTTATTTTATTATTTTAACAATCCTCTAACCTAAACCCATTACACCACAATTTTTTAAGTTCGATTAATAAATGTCAATGCAATTGAAATAATACACATTCACTGTCAGAAAAACGTTCCGAACTGTTGATTAAATATTTGCTGCTTTTCGTTAGATTATAAAGAGATTTGCTAACGTTGGCCAATATTTTCAATTGATTTTTATTAAGATATTGTAAAATATTATCATACAGCTCAGCTGGCATACCATCCAGGGAGGGATAAATACAGGCCTCCAACCAAAATAGATGTTGGCAACGCATTGGCATAAACAGTTGATCACGCAGCACATTCGAGAGTTCATCTAGTTTACGGAAACGTTGATATAACGGTTTATTTTTGGCTTGTGTGTTTAGAACATAACGACCAATCGAAAGAGCTGCACTAAAACCTTTTGCTCCTGTAGCATTAGCTGGCGAAAGTGTGACTATTAAGAAATCTCCTGTTACAAAGCCAGTTAGGAGCGCATATAATTGTTCACTTTGTAAGGTTTCAATGTCTACTATGGAGCTTAATTTCAACGTGAATCGTGTTTTATCCTGTGTAGTCGTAAATGAAGGTTTCAAACGTGACAAACGTAATACATTCTTCGAATGAAAAGATGTTGTTGATGTTAGATGATTTATGTGTAGTTTAGCATTTTCATAATCCATTTGACTAACGAATCCTGATTCTAGGGCTACAATATAAACGAGTAGAAAGAGAATTTCCGCTTGGCTCATATGAGTGTCGTCGAAATGTTGTAGTACAGTTTTGACGTGCAGCGGAGCACATTGTGTTGAAGTGTCGGATAACATGAGACAATCGAGATTTAAGATTTCTGGTAAAGGTGACTCTAGGCGTTGTATTTTAATGACTGGAATTGAAAGCAAAAAGAAAATACAGAAATAAAAAAATGTATTATGATTTATTTTGTTTTTTTTTTTTTTTTTTCTTCTTATTATTCTTATTAAATCAAAGTGTAGTAAAAATTAAAATCATGCAAAAAGTAAATAAAAAATATTAAATACAAACCTTTATTAAACAAAAATCAAATAAGATTTAATAAAAATCAAAAACATTAGCACAAAACAGTTTAAAAATTACACTAATTTATTAGAAATTAGAAAAAACAAATTACAAAACATAACCGGGGTAAAAAACTGAATAAATGATTTTTATAATCGGTAATTTCTAAAAAAAAAACAAGTTAGAAACTTATAGTCGGTCCGGACAGACTATATGATACCCTATACCATGAGTTTAGTAAAAAAGTCTTAGGTCCAACTAATTGGATATAGAAAATAAGCATAAACCAAATTTGAGTGGCATTGTTATTAATTTTTTGCCTGCAGATATGAAAAAGTTCATATCGGATGTTATATTTATATGGGGACTAAGTCGACCATATTTGGTATTTTTTTTTTTTTTTTTGCAAAAACATATACAATCCAAATTTGGAAAAATTTATGGAATATTTTTGCTTTTTAAACTCTTTCTTTTTACTCATACTCTCTGTCTGCCTGTCTGCCTGTCTGCCATGGGGCTACCTCATTTCCACTCATCCAATTGATCTGAAACTTGACCCATAGTCTAATTGTGAGTATAGATTAATTTTGGGGTAGTCACGCACAGTCACGCATAGTCACGCACAGTCACGAAGTGCTTTAAAACCCAGTTCCCCTTATCCGATTGATCTGAAACTTTGTCCATAGACTTGTTGTGGCCAAAGAATAATTTTAATATAGTCACACAAAGTCACGCACAGTCACGGAAAGATTCAAAACTCATATTCATAAGGAAAGAAAGAGTTTTAATATGGGTTAGATTATTTGATAGATTTTAGTGAAGATCGGGAAGCAGCTTTATATGGGGTCTATGACTGAGAATTGTCATACAAGGTTCGTTTTTAGACTACTGATTAATGGTTGTAATAAACACACACAAACCCAATTTGACGAAGATCTATATGTTAATTTGTGTCTTATGGCAATTTAAGTCGGTCTCATAGCGGTCATTTGTATGGAGGCAAGATCTGAACATGCTCTGATTATCACCAACTTCATTAGCGTTCGCCCTATGGCCGATAAAAGCTTACTCGTATATACCAAATTTCTAATCTGTAGTTTAATTACAAAGTTTACATGGACCCACAGACGGACGGACGGACGGTCGGACGGACATCCCTAATTCGATAGTGATTCAGAGTCTATCGGTATAATAAAAGCTGGGTCTAGGTCAAATATTTTTAGTAGTTCCAAACATCAGCACAAACAGAGTGGTATAGGATATACAGTGTGCAGCAAAAGTCAAGGTTGAATTAAAACAATTTCTAAAATGAATGCAAAAATGTATTAGAAAATAAGTAATATTTATTTTTATATCGTGCATTAACATCTATTCTATAATATAACAAAAAAAATTATAAACACATTCAACAAAACAAAAAATAAAATTTGGAGTTCATGACAACTTCATATTTTTTCACAGTAATAGTCTTGGTACCCATTTGTTGCAACAACATTGGCAACCTCATTGTTTTTCAAATATCTCTTTTGTTATTTATAACGTAAATTTTAAAAGAAATTAATTCAATTCTGTTTGATTAAAATAATTTAATAAAAGTTAGGTAGAGTGATTTGAAAATGACTAGAAAGGAACAAACAATCGAGGAAAGAAAAATCTATAATATTAATAGGCAAGGTGATTTCTTGTGGCCGATATAAAAAATTTATTTACAAACCGATTTTTACCAAACATACCTCATTTGAAAGGTATTTCTTTTTAGCTGTCCGCAAGATTTACAGATTTGCACCGTCAGGAACATTTTTTTGGAGTAAGGCTTATTAAAAGTTGCTACTAACACATACATAAAACACATACTGTGTGTGTGTTTATTATAGATATGAAAAAAAGCCCTGTGTTGAATTGTGTATTGGCTAAAATTGATTAGCATACATTTAGGCTCCTTTAAAATATTTATTAGCATACCCTTTTATATATCGTCTGTGTGTTCAACAAATATAAATAACTAGATGTAACCCGACGTGCTTTGCTAACACCCACCTCCCGCTCCTCCCCGCATCGTTATGAAAAGGCTCACATGACTCTCACGTTAATAATTGATGACCTAAGACAAACTTGCAAAGGTGTCTTTGTCATAGTAGTCGAGATATTTGTGGTAATTTCTCAGACGAATCTAAAAAATTTTTAGCTCGTATGGACGTATTTTGTTTGGTATGTAGAAAAGCTTTGGAAGACCTTAATGCGAAGAACACGCGTAAAACAGTGAAGCATGGAGCTGTGGTATCATGATATGGGGCTGCATGTCAGCAGCAGGAGTGGTATTTATCGACGAAATAATGAACAGAACGACTTATCTTAATATATTGAAGAATAAGTGCTGAAAAATTATAAATTCGTAACGCTTATTATTTTCAACAGGACCATGACCCTAAGCACACTGCTGCTTACGTTAAGATGTGGTTAGCATATACAATACGCCACACATGCTTAAAACCTCTCCACAAAGTCCGGATATGAATCCTATCGAGCAGCTGTGGGTGGAGTCATGGAGAAAAACTGTTACCATGCCATATCTTCTATATAAGTATATTTCTATATATTTTTATTTCCCTCTTTAATCAATATGCGGGCACGGAGGAGTGTGAATATTGGCATAGTTATAGTTCATATGGAGGAAAAGCTGAGAATGATAAAACTTATGTTTAATCTGTGATAAAAATTTATTAAATTAAATAAAATATTTATAATAATTCGTTAGACCCTGTTAATGCGAATGATTTAAATTATATATTAGACGCTCTGTGTTGACTTGTGAATTGCTAAAATTGATTAACATACCATTAGGCTCATTTAAATATTCATAGATTTTATATATCGCACCTGTACCTCTAAAGTGAGTCAACTCAAAATTTTCAAATTGTCAGTAGAGGCAAAAACGGTTTTTTTTAATATTTACTATAAAATTTAAAAACAGTTGATTCATTGTAAAGAATTGCGAATAATAAGTATACAACAGTAGTTGTTTTTGCGATTTTTTCAGTGATCATCAAAAATAAAAAGTTTTTTGGATGCAACTCAAAATATGTCTTTTTAGTGGATTCTAAAGAAGCTACTCTTATAACACAAAGAGGGTTACAACTGTATTTTTTTTACGAAAGACTAGAAAAGCCGATGTGAGATTTTTACAGTGGATAGATATGACCACTGTATATCGTTTTCTTGCAAAAAGTGAAAATTTAAAAATTTTGAGTTGACTCACTTTAGAGGTACAGGTGCGATATCTATAAATTAAAAAAACATTGGAAGACAAAAATTGAATGAACAAATAATATTTCCTAGAATTTGCACTCGAATTTCGAGTGCTGGGCTATACTACTATATAAAATTGAAAATTTGTTTGTGGGTTTGACATTAATAGGTGGCTAAACCATAGGACCGATATTCTTGAAATTTTCTTAATGTGTAAGCTGATATCGGGAAAGTAAAATAGGATATATATTTTTTAATATATGAAGTGGGCGTGGAACCTCCTTTTATAAAAAATTTTTAGCATCATATATGTGGAGCTCTATGATAGCAAGAGTCCTGAAACTTACATAAGCTAGTAATGTGAGAAGTCGGGCTAAAAATGGGCGGGATGAAACAAGTGGGCGTTGCGCCTTCCACATATGATAAATATCTGGAGTACTATGACGGCCAGAGTCTTGAAACTTTCTGCACAATTGGTTGTTAATGTAAAAAGTAGTTTCAAAAATGGGCGGGACTGGGTTATCTGGAGTACTATAATCCCGACAGTCTTGAAACTAGGTGAGTTCAGGAATTATGAGTGTGAGAAGTTATGTGAATGGGCGGGATCAAACCAGTGTGCGTGGCACCTCCCAGACATGGTCTTAGGTCCAAATGGTTGCGTATAGAAAATAAACATAAACCAAGTCAGGGTTTAAAATTTTTAAATTTTTTTGCCTGCAGATCTGAAAAAGTTTATACCGTACGGTATATTTATATGGGGAATAGGTCGATAAATAGACCGAACATGACCATATTTGGTGAATTCACTTATTTTTAGTAGAAACGTATACAAACAAAATTTGAGAAAAATCTTTGAAATATTTTAGATTTTTTTATGGGTTTAAGTGAAGATCAGGAAGCATAGGGCTAATCACCGCATTCGATATTATTTATTATTTAAAGAAGGCGATCAAACGCTCGACTACGATTTAATTTTCTTCTTAATCAGAGGCCATAATTTATTAACTGTGACAAAGAAAATTTATTTTTGGTATTTTATTTCGGAAAATAAAAAAATAATGTCGATCGAAAAAATTGGATAACGAATGCGGTGATTTGGCCCTAGGTTTATATGGGGGCTACGACCAAGAATTTTCATATAGGGTTTTTTTATGACTACTGATTAATGGGTGTAATAAACACACACAAACTCAATTTAAGTCGATCTCATAGGGATCACCAATTTCAATAGCGTTCGTACTATAGCCCATAGAAGCTTATTTACCAAATATATTCATATTTGATTACAATATTTACTTGGACACTCAGACGGACGGACGAACACCGCTAAATCGACTCAGAAAGCGATTCTGTCGGTATAATAAATATTTTTGGCAGTTACAAAAATCAACACAAACCCTTTATACCATTACCACATAGCGATATAGGGTATAAAAAATGGGACATCCTAAAAATGGTGAAGCTCCATCTTCGGATTACTGCAGCCAAAACTAAGGAAAACATTAAAGAAAAATTTTGCAAAGACATCCACGAGGATACACTTCGGAAAATTGTGAAGAACGCCGAATAATCCACATATTTGATAAGTAAATAAAAAGAAGCATAAACCAACAAATTTATTTTGAATCCTCCAGAGTATTGGGAGCAAGTTCTTTTTAGTGATGAGAGTAAATTCTGCATATTTAGTATGAAAGGACGAAAGCTAGTGTGGCCAAAGAACGGTACGGCCATTGATCAGAAAAATTTACTAACAGAAAACATGGTGGTGGTGGTGGTGTATTATGGTCTGGTGTTGTATGGCGGCTAATTGAGTGGGTAATTTGGTTTTCATCGAATCGATTATGAACCAAAGATTTTATATGAAGCATTTTGAAGGGAAACTTAAAACAAAGCGTTCAAAAATTGCGTTATAACACCAAAAACCATCTACAATCGCCACCACAATCCAGGAACCTTAAGCCTATCGAACATTTGTGGGATTTGCTAGAGAGGGAGATTCGTCAGCACCACATAACCTCAAAAGAAATGCTGAAGAACGTTATTTCTGAGGAATGGGGACAAATATCGACAGAGGAGGCGAAAAAGTTGGTCTTATCCATGCCTAAGTGCTTATCAGAAGTTCTTCATCGCCAAGGATATCCCACCAGCTATTGAAAACTACTGTTTTTTATGGAATTTTTTTTATTTATTTTACTTTTGTACTTATACTTTTTCTGGTAAAAATTTCAAGGAAAGTTGTAGTTTTAAATTTGTACATATTAATTTTGTAAAAATTTTAAAAATATGAAAATATGCTTAAAAATATATAAACATAATTCGGATCACTACATAGACTAAAACATATTTTTGAACTTTGAAAGTTTTGACAGTGCTTGTACGCATAGTTCTTCTACCAAGTGTATAAAAAAATATGTTTTTTTTTTAGCAAAAACTGACTTTGAATGCCAATGATCTTAGTCATTATAGCTCCAAAATTCGTTTGTCAGATGTTATTTGTTATAATTAGAAATCAAAAAAGTTAAACTATATATGTATTAAAAAACAAAAACAATAAAACTAGCAATATAAATATTTTGCATAACATTCGCAAATAAATTTATAAAAATCGGGCAACAACAAGAACAATAGCATAACAACAAAATAACCACAAACGAAAAGTCATTTCAATAGACCAATGCAAAAATAAGGAGAAAACCACTTTTTTTATTGATTCTGAATCAGAGTACAAAGTTGGTTTCTAGAACTTACCACTTGATTCGTTTACATTTGTATCTTTGAATTTATCCGGCGTAGACATTAAAACAAAATCATCAGTTAAAGGTTGCTCCGAGGTATCCTTGTTTTTTTGTTTTTTCATAGAGCCCGTAGGAGAACCCGGTTTAGTACTAGTACCCGCGGTAGTAGCAGAATGTTTAGACATTTCGTATGTGTATTTAAAATAAAATAAACGATTTTACATGAAATTTTTAAGATTTTTTGATTTTTCTTCAATTTAAATTTTCGAAAGCTTTAAAAATTATTTTAAAAACATTGACAAATTCTTTATGTATGTTTTAAAACTAAAACTACACTTATTTTTTTACTTATTTTTCATTTTTTCGCATTTCGTTTTCTACACAAATTCACATTTAAACAAGGTTTGCCTATTCTTTTTTTGCAATTTAAAACTACCCAGTTGATACTTTTAGAGATAAACGAATCACATTATTACTTATAGCTAGCTATTTTAACATTTTTTTAGTCTTTAACTAGTTTTCTAGTAAAAATTAAAGACATTTGTAAAAAAACACAACACAAACACGGCACTTAAAATAATAAAATATACTAAACAATAAGAAGCAACAAGTTATAAAAAACCAATTTGCAAAAATATTCTGACATTTCTTTTACAAACCAGTTCGTTACAGAGTTGTACAAAATATATACTTATCATTTGACGGGCAAGTGTCAAATGAAATTGATTGTCTTGCTTATATCAGCTGTCCGTCTACGTTGCCAGATCTATAAAATTTGCTTCAATTGCTTGCGTTGCACGCGTCTGCAATAGTTGCGCAACTTTTTTTTTTTTTTTTGTGAAAAAGCGAATGATTTTTTCATCGCTTCTCAACATATGCAAGAAAGAGATAACATAGGTGTACTCTTGCAGCTCTAAGAGTCACTGAAATTTGGGGGGTCGCCGCGTGCAAGTCTCCAAGAGACAAAGAAGAAGAAGAAGAAAATTTTTTAGATATTCTACAATTTTTCGAAGAAAATTTGTAGAATTTTTTTACGCGGGATTATAATTTTTTTGCGCGGGAATCCATCTTGACGACGCTATTTTTTCAATGAAAAATACTACTGAATGAATATAAACTCTACAGTGTAGTACTCATAATTCATAAAAACTAGTGAAGTGTTAAGAAGTGTTACAAAAAGTTAGACGGCGAATAAATAATTTATAAATATATAACTTTATAAATACTTATTATTTATTATAATATTCCTATTCGTAAGGAAAAAAACAGCGGTGCTTATACAAAATTGTAAACAATTCTAGGGTAAAGGCCTGTACGCAGCTTGCTAAGGAATCAAAAACTTCATATAAAAAAACGCTTCAGAAATGCTTAAGGAATTTTTCTGTCAAAAAATTTCTGTTGATAGTCCGCAGCTTTTTAAAAAAGTTGTATTGTTTTTACTACTTTTTTTTGACGTAAATGAACTTAGGCAACCCAGGCTATGAGCAGGAATATCAAATTTTTCGTTCTTTCTGAAAGGAATTTTGACAGGAGAGGTAAGCATAAACAAAATGTAATATGCTAAAAAATAAAAGTTATTTTTCAGTTGCAAACCTGGGAAAAAACGAACAAAATTCGGCAAAAAAAAAACAAGCGGATGGGTAATTTTGATACTGAGCTTAAAAAGCGTTTAGCAGGCCAAATAAAGCAGAACCGAATTTGTTTTCAATTTCACAATTCTTAATAATTGACAGAAAACAGCTTATTTCTAGCGTTGCACTGAAAGGTACTTTTGTCCATTTTTTTTCTTTAAGAAATATATGAAATTTTCTGTTAAGATTCCTTAACAAGCTGCGTACAGCTCTTAAGTATTTAATAAAAGTTGATGTTATATTGTTAAAACATATATATATATATATGTAAATAAACACATGGTTACTGCTTTAAGTAGTAGAGAAAGCTTTTTTTAGCCATTCCATACAACTCTGCATTAAAAAAAATTTCGTTTGTCATAGAATGAATTACATGTGTTTGTTGTAAAAATTACAGTTGATTTTATCGTAGGAAATAATTCCATGAAAAATTATTTTGAAAATTTCATAAATTTCGGACTTTATGAAACATTTCATGCAATTTTCCCAATTCTCTTTTATAGTTCGGAGAAATTTATTTGTTCATTGCCTACATATATTTTGTACGAAACATAAATATATTTTAAAATGAAATTCCCCAAAAAATTGCAAAAACTAGGAACCAGGGGGGCGACCATTCTCATCATCAGATACAATGATTCATGCAATTTTTAAGAAATTTTCATAAATAGTACTAATTTGATCAACTATTCCCGTTAATAAAAAAAAAAACAACAGCGAGCATTAAACAAAATTTCGTTTGTCATTCTTGTCAGCCGTAAAAAAACAACAGCCAGAGTTGTTAAGAGAGGAATTTCAGCAAAATCATTGCAATTATTTGTTATTAAAAAGTTAAAACTAAAATGAATTTCATGGGCATTGAACAGTTTCCCGATTACAAAGTACCCGGTGCACAGCATCATGATTTCTCACCCTATGAATCAAATGGAGGGTAAGTTTATAAAAATCGTAAAATGAGGTTAAAGATATATTAAAAATTTCTTATTGGCAGCTCCATTGTGGCTATAGCTGGTGATGATTATGTGGTTATTGCGGCCGACACCCGTTTAAGTAGTGGCTATTCTATCCACACACGTAAACAAAACAAACTTTTCCAATTAAGCACAAAGACTGTTTTGGGTTCTACCGGTTGTTGGTGTGACACTTTGGCTTTGACCGCTTTGGTTAAGGCCCGCATGCAAATGTATGAACATACCCATTTGAAGACCATGTCTACTGATGCTGTGGCACAAATGTTGTCCATACTCATGTACAACAAACGTTTCTTTCCCTACTATGTATCGAATGTTTTAGCCGGTTTAGATAACGAGGGTAAGGGTGTTGTTTACTCCTACGATCCCATTGGCCATTGTGAACGTACTACCTATAGAGCTGGTGGTTCTGCTGGTGCCCTCTTACAACCCGTATTGGATAATCAAATTGGTTTCAAAAACATGAAATTGGAAGGTGACGAGATACCAAAAGTTTCCAAAGATCGCGCTGTTGCCATTGCCTATGATACGTTCATTTCGGCTGCTGAGCGTGATATTTATACTGGTGATGCTGTTATGATCAATGTCATTACCAAAGACGGTGTAGAGGTTAAGGAGGTTCAATTAAGAAAGGATTAAATAATGGAAAGAAAATTTAACTTTAACTATAATTTGTATTTCCGTATATAAAAATTTGAAAAGGGTTTATTCAATAAACAAAAAATTTGTATAAAAAATTGTTTCTTTTAGAAAATGCTTGCTTTTATTTAGAATTTTTTTTTTGATATTAACTATTCTTTATATAAATCTAATTGGCAATATTTAACAGTCGACCCAAAAATTACAAATTGAATATCCTGTTATACCTGAAATGCAATTGATATTTTCTTGTTCAGTGAATGAATTTAACCAAATAAAGTAGGGTATATCCTAATCCATTGATAAAAAAATTAATTTTGTAGCCTAAATGACTACAGAAATAATTTAGTGATACAACAAATATTTTTTCGCATTTCGTGCTGTGACTAATACAAAAATATACACTGGAACATTGTATAAATTTGATAGTATAAGGTCAATATGAACTATTTACGTAAGAAATTTAAAAAAATTGCTTTAAGCTGTAAAACTCAATATTTCACCACAAGTTTCCTTGGATCCATCTCTGTATATTAGACATTTAAAACTTAAGGTTAATTTTCGTTTTGTAGCCTTTAGGATTTCTATCTTCAGTTTTTATACCCTATACCACTATGTGGTTTGGGTATAATGACTTTGTGCTGCTATTTGTAACTACCAAAAATATTTGACATAGACCCATCTTTTATTATACCGTTCGAATCAGAATCACTATCTGATTCGATTTAACAATGTCCGCCCGTCCGTCTGTGTGTCCATGTAAAGCTTGTAATCAAACTGCAGGTCGCAAATATGAATACATTTTGATGAAATTTGGTATATAACCTTTTATCGGCCATAGGATGAACGCTATTGACAATCGGTCCATGTTCAGACCTAGCCCCCATACAAATGACCCCTATGAAATCAACACAAATTGCCATAAGATCCAAATTATCATATAAATCTTAGTTAAATTGCGTTTATGTATTTATTACATCCATTAATCAGTAGTCCAAAAATGATCCCTATGGGAAAAATCTTAGTCATAGGCCCCATATAGAGCTGCTTCCCGATCTTCACCTAAATCTATCAAAAAACAAAAATATTGCACTGATTCTTCTCAAATTTTGTTTGTATATATTTTTGCAAAATACAAGAGACTTTACCAAACATGGTCAGAATCGGTCCATTTTTGGGTCTAGTCCCCATATAGACATATCATCCGATATGAACTTTTTCATACCTGCAGCCAAAAAAAAAATTGATAAAAATCCCACTCAAATTTGATTTATGCTTATTTTCTATATCCAGTTAGTTGGGCCTGAGAGATAGGGTCTCTAAACGCATGGTATAGGGTATCGTATAGTCGGTCTAGACCGACTATAATTTTCTTGTTTTTTATTGAAAACAAAAATCAAAATTTTTTGAGATTTTAGCTGACTTTTGTATAGGTTGGTAATGTAATTCCTTTATTCTTTTCGTTCTAATTCTCTTGTTAAAACTATAACCATTTTCTTTTTTAGTGTTTTTTTTTTTTAATTCTTTATTATATAATAATATAATTTATAATAATATATGCAGTAATGTAAAGGTTGTTGTTATTTTTTCCTTTCAATATATTGGTTTTTCATATGCTGTGTTTAATTTTTTGCAAATGGATCGATTGGCAACAATTTAGTGCGTAGATGGAAATTTCAATTTGAAAGTTTTTTTTTTCTCAGTTCTAGATAAACTTTTAAAGTAACCAAAAATATTTAGAATTTGTTTTAAAGAGTTTATGGAATTAACAACTACATTTTGTGTGTGTGATTTTAGCGAGAGTGTGTAGAACGGAATTAGAACAGCTTGAGTTGAGTTTTTGATTTAAAGGAAATTTTCGAAATCGGTTTTGTATTCGAATTTTGTGAATGAATTTTGCGTGTTGTGTGTGTGTGTGTTATTTTTAAAAGGTTCATATCTTTTTTTACTTTATAAAATATAATTTTCTTTAGTTTAAATTCAGTTGTTTTTTTCAGTTTTTAAAAACTTAATTTTTAATTAATTAATTATTGTATTTTTTCTTTTTTAAGTGTTCATATGTTTTTATAAATTTTTTTATAAGCTAAAAATTAGTGTCTCTTTTTCTGTCGTTCGGTAAACGGTTCGTTATTTGCATTTCTTTTTTTATGTTTAACACATTTGATAAACTACTAGAAAACCTATTACTAAAAAAAAACCATTTGTCTGCCAAGCAGTCTTTTGGTTTATGATTTCCTTTCCATAACGCTAGCTGATCTTTTTGGCCTCGTTTCTACTGCTTTACGACTTGTTATGATTATTAATTTTTTTATGCAAATCTAACGTCTTCTTTATTCGTTTCTATGCATTTTGGCATTTTTTTTTTAAATGTTTAAATAGGATTTTTTGTTATTTGTTTTGCGATTGAATATTTTTTAGACCCACTAAGCCTCGGGCTGAGGTTTTAATTCTTTGATTTGTTTAATCAAGTACGCCTTCTCATCATTGAATTGTTCATCTTCAGAACGATCCGTATGGAAGTTGGTGAGGAAATCGACCAGTTTCGATTGATTACGTAGCAGGATGTCGAGTATGGGTTTGGGTTTGTTGGGGTTGGCCACAAACACTTTAAAGACATGGAAGGCCTCAAATTGTATATTACGGGATTTCTCTTTGAGCATGTTCATCATTAGTTTTAGATTTTCTGGTTCCGAAATGTACCGTGTCATTACGGTAAAATTATGACGATCCAACAGCAGTTCACCTAACAGCTTAAGCGATTGGCGTCTTGTCACATAATTCTCGGAATTCAATAGGCGCTGATAGTGTGTAAAAAACTGATCATAGTTGGCTTCTAAGAATTCTGCGCACAGCAATTTATGACGAGTCAACAACTCTTTGAAGGTGGAAAACGCATCCGACGCAATATCGAAGGTGGACACCTCAACATAGCGGAAGAACTTGAAAAATTCTTCGGCGTGTATCATAATTTTGGCCAAAGCTTCATAGCGGGCACACTCCCTTAGCATGGTGCCCGAATTTAAGGCTATCTCTGGGTGGGCATCTTCGTAACCTGCCATTAGGGTAAATAGGATTTCAGGTTTTGTACAGATGTATTCCACTGTGGGAGATCTTGTGCCAATTTGTCTTCTCAAAACATTATTGAATATCAGGGCCACGTGTTTTTTGCCCTCAAAATCTATACGTTGCAGATTTTGTATCAATAACAATAGCAAATTGCTATTGTACAATTCCTGAGACAATTGAGCCACAACATAGTCGGCCGGTGGTTCAGAATCTGAGCTGCCATACAGCATATTCTTTATACTCACAAGATTCTTACTAACATCTTCTTGGGCTTTTTCGACCTTGCGGTCTCCACCGGTTTCCAAAGCATTAATTGCCTCTTTTAAAGACTTAACCAGCTCGGCTGGAGTCTTCTGTGATTTTCCAAATAAAGGCATTATGCTGCGAATGATGGCGGTGTTGCTTTACTGTTTTCGCTTCAAAAGCCGGAGACCCGTCTAATATTTCACAATTATACTGTTCACAGCAAACCTTTGATTTCCTTTTCTTTTATTTAAAGGGTGTCTTCTTTTCTTTAACGTTGTCGTGGTTGTCTGTCTCTATGTGTGCACTAGTATTCACAATACTATTTTATGTGTTTGTGTCTGACTGCCTTCTTCTTATGTCGTTCTTCTCTCTGCCTCTGCTTTCTGCTTGTTGTGTGACTGTTTCAACCGGACTGACTATACAAGATTAACTTTTTTTCTCGATGATTTTTTCCTACTTTAACACTGTTTTATTATATGTTTCGTTCGAGTTTGTTATCAAATTTCGTTAGTGTTAAGTTCCTCAATATTTTGATTGCAATTCGTTAATGATTTTAATATCGTTTGTAGGATTTTTCCAATAGTTTTTCTTACAAATTTTTCTTTTACGAGTTGCGTATATGTAAAAAAAAAGTTTCTTTTACCTTTTCGTGTATGGTGATGCCACGTTTGTGAAATGTCAAACTAAATGCTGTCGTGAGAGATGGTGTTGCCAATCATTCATCGATGATTGGTAAGTCTTTTTATATAGGGCTGCGATAAAAAATTGTAAGAGAACTAACGGTTTAAAAAAATTTTAAATTTATAATTTTCAAACAAAAAAAACTAACTGTATTACTATATATGTCTACAGTTTATATATGTATGTTAGCATCAGATTAGTTTGGCGTCGTAAAAAGCAATATAAGAATTGTTGTTTCTGTACTGTGAAGCATTAACATCATAATTTTGTATGAAACATTGATAGTTTTGTAAAGATCTTTGCCTATTTTATATATTTGCAAAATCTAAACCAAAATAAACCTAAATAGTCCAGAATAGAAAAAATTAAATTCTACAGATTTCCCGAGGAAAATGTAATAAAACTTATTTTTTTTTAAACAAGTTTTTAGGATTACGGCATAACGGCCTGAAGTTACCCTGCAGTTAAAAATAAAACAAAGGGGGTTTTTTTTGGTATGACAAAACTATTATATATTTGTTTTTTTTTTTTAATATCGTTCTCGTTATTCATATATGACTTTTTTTAGTTTTTGTATTTTAAATTAAAACCTACGTGTCAATAATTAAATAAGAAATGAAAAATATATTAATGAATTATAATTACAACATAATAAATATAAATATCAGAATGTCATTAAATTATAAAATTTATTATTTTATTGTATTTTAAGTGTATATGCATAATGACTAAAATTATTTAATAATTATTAATGACTAACAATTAAACGTTAAAAACGTACAAAATTAAAGTGTTAAATAATTAAGATAAAGTTTTTATCATTATTTTTTATCATTGATTACATTAAAGCCCTAATATGTATATAGTTTTATATAATAATTCACACAGACATACAATAAAAATAAGAAATTATTATTTTTTTATTACGAGTTTGTCAATATTTTATATTTTATATATATAAATTTTTTTTCGTTTTTTTAATTTATTTTTAAGAGATTAAAAATGCGTTGTTTGAGTTTCATTACATTATGATTTGTAGTTTTCTTTTTTGCATTAAAAATAATAATGAAAAATTTAAAAAGCGTTTTATTTAAATTTACGTATGAATTATAATGTTTTTTTTTTTATAAAAATATGTTTTTGTTTCTAATAATGTTGCGGCAAAAACGGACTTTGATATTTTAATATCAAAACTACTAACTACTCGATTTTTATGTTAATATGTATATAATTTTTAATTTTTCATAATTTATATTTAATGTTTTTGTATAAACATGTTTTATCATCTTTAAGTGATTTTTTTTAATGAAAATAATGTGTTTTTTTTTTAAATAAAAAACGTATACTCTATTTTTGATTATTGAAATAAAAAATATAAAATTTAGTGTCAAGTTTTGTGAGTTTTAAAAAGCGTCTAAGTTAAAGCTTATTTTAAAAATAAAATCGTACGTTGCATACGAAACAATTTTGTTTTAAACTTGAAATTAATCATTTTATATGTCTTTTTAGTTTTTTTTTTTTATTAAAAAAACCTCTTTTTTAACAAAAAAATTCGGCAATCATTTACAACGCTATAAAAATTGTTTATATTTTAAAAATGCTGAAAAAAACATTTATGAAAAGTAATAAAGTTTGGAATTTTTTATATTTGTATAAAAATTTTAACAAAAGAATTAATATCTACTAAAAAACATTTGAAGAAAAAATATTTAGGTGAAATTCAGTTGATTTTTTTTTTAATGGAATGAATTATGCAGTCCAAAAAATTGCTCAATGTCGTGCAAAAGGTGGAAATATATTTTATAATATTTTTTTATGTAACAATACAATACTTCGATTTTAAAGTAGTCAAAACGAGATTTGATCGCTGTTTTCGACAATAGATCTTTTTTTTTTAATTTTCATCAAATATTTTATTCTTGTAACAATTTATAAAGAATTAATAAAAATAATCGAGGCTTTGGCATAATCAATTTCTTCACATTAATTAAACCTTCGCAATTTTTAAAATTTTCAAAAATTATAAAGTTGTTTCGAATGTAATTTAATACTTCCGACCCAATTAATTTTATAGCCTTTGATCGGCTATAAAAAATGAACTTCTTTACACTGATTAAAAATAATATAAAATAATTTAACTTTTATTATATATTAATCTATGCTACGGTCGTACTTGGATGCGATACAAATTTTCAAAATACCCGAATCACAACTTTGGGTTATTGTTTACATCTTTGTTTGGCCCTTTTTGGTGTAACTTCATAAGTCAAGGAAGGCATGACATTAAAATGTAATTTTATATTTTTAATTATTTTCCGTGTGAATGGAAACCTTTACACAGTAATCCCCCGGGGTGTTTACTAATTACCTCTTTTTTAATTTTGGAACTCTTAAAGCGGGATAAGAATTCTTGTGGCTTAAAAGATTTTTGACATTTCGGGGGACATTTCGAAAACCTATTTTAAGGGATTTAAATTCACATGACACGGGTCGCGAAGAATTTGTTGAACAGCTAAAAAGAAATACCTTTCAAATAATATACGTTTGGTCAAAATCGGGATAAAACGGTAGAATAAAACATCATTCACAAGAAATCACCTAGCCTATTAATATTATAGATAATAAAATCACAGGAAAAAATGAGTCTGTAGAAAAACCCAGTGGAAGTGGTCGCTCATCTATAATATTAATAGGCTAAACACGACTTAAAATATAACTGAACTCGAACCTGTTTATTGTACATGTTGTGTTTTTTCTTACTACACGAGCCACAACACGACTTAAAATATAACTGAACTCGAACCTGTTTATTGTACATGTTCTGTGTTTTTTTTCACTACACGTAGCAGAACATGAACTTCAAATAAAGCAACACTCAAAAATGTGTGCTTTATGTGTGATTGAAACAAAAAGTATGTGATACAAAAATGTTCGTGTAAATAACGAAATATTAAAACTAACACAGTCATGGTTGAGTTGGGCACCGTAGAAAATTTAGAAACGCACATAATTGATATGAAAATAAAAATATGTGTGTGTTGGTCTAAGTTATGTTTGTTTACATATATGTACGAGTTTTTTATTCAGTGTGTGTTTTTTTCTGAACTCTGATTGATACATAAGTCAGCTGTTTTGTGTTTACTTTTGTTACAAAAATGAAAATAGTGATGTAAAAAATTAAAAACTCTTGCGTTGTTTATCTGTAAAATTTAAACAAAATAAAATAATAAAGTCACATTAGACAAAAACACGATATATTTAATATATACTAGAGGACCCGTGCTGCTCCGCAGCATTAAATTATATTAATTTTTATAATTATTTTGTGGGTTTTTAATTTAAACTTGAAAATTTTTTTATTTTTTCAATTTTTTTTTGTGAATCGCTTTTTTTGAACTTTTTTGAGCCGGGGTTTTTTTAAATGTGTAATTTATTTGTCCGTCCTCTTCTACTTTAGCATGGAAAACTTCCCAAGGAGCCGTGCCGCTCCGCAGCATTAGGATAGACTATGTAGAGGGTTTAATTATTACATAAAATCATTTTACAGTACTTCCTTCCAGACAATATTAGCTGTGCGTCGGCCCTTGGGTTTAATTTCTACCTTTACATTTCTGAATGTACAGTAACACCAGTAATACCAAAAGAGAAGTTAACGTACAGTAATACCAAAATATGCCAAGAGGAGTTAACGTACAGTAATACCAAAATTTGCCAAGAGAAGTCAACGTACAGTAATACCAAAATATGTATGCCAAGAGAAGTTAACGTACAGTAATACCAAAATATGCCAAGAGAAGTTAACGTACAGTAAAAGCAAAGTTGATTCTCCACGCATAACTTTCCTCAAACCCAACGAATTTAAGCAGTTAATAGCTCAAAAGAAGGAGCTTGATCCACTGAGTGTTCTTAGACCTATGTCAACATCCTGCGTTAATTAGAACTCTAGTTATAGAGGTTTGAGAGAAGAAAAATATTGGAAAAAATCTTGAATGCAAAGTTTATTCATAAATTCTTTTAATATATAAGATTCTAATCTATTTATGTTTTTAAATTCCCATAACAATGAGATTTTTACCAAATTGGCTAAATTCATTGATGAGGCCAATATATCTGGACTAATTTAGTATTTCTGCCGCGCATTGATTTTTCACTCAATATGGAAGTAGGCATTTTTCAATGCCCATCTTTATTTAAAAAAAATAAATAAACAAATAAAAAAATAGAATAGTAAAATAAAAAATACGTACATTTTCACATATCAAACAGCTCACCTCAATCTCCTTTGCGAAGATAATGGTTGTGTGGGGGAGCTAAACGAGTTTAGCTTGGCTATTTGGTTTTACACCTCTGCCATCAAAATTAGAATACAAAAAAAAAAAAATAAATAAAATAATAAAAAAAAAAAAATATATAAATAAATTATAATTACCGTCACAAACAACAATGTCTTCAAAGACCTTAAGCAATTTAGTTTTTTCGCTTTCTTTAAGCATTCTTATTGTTAGGTAAAATTTTTATGCTTTGTTTTTATTTAATTTATTTTTTGTTTTGACATTTCTATCAAATTGAATTAAAAATTGCACAATAGTTTAATAGTTCATGAATAAAGTCTCGCAAATTTGCCCAATTGCACAAAATTTAATATTAAGCGTTTTCATGAGTGACCTTAATATCGCACCTGTACCTCTAAAGTGAGTCAACTCAAAATTTTTCATTTTTCACTTTTTGCAAGAAAACGATACACACTGGTCATATCTATCCACTGTTAAAATCTTACATCGATTTTTCTAGTCTTTCGTAAAAAAATACAGTTGTAACCCTCTTTGTGTTATAAGAGGAGCTTCTTAGAATCAACTAAAAAGACACACTTTGAGTTGCACCCAAAAAAATTGTTATTTTTGATGATCACAATTCCTTACAATGAAACAACTGTTTTTCAATTTTATAGTAAATATTTAAAAAAACCGTTTTTTGCTCAAAATTTGTAAATTTTGAGTTCACTCACTTTAAAGGTACAGGTGCGATATGATCTGTAACTTTTACAAAATTTGCCTAAAATTATGTTTTTTTTGCGAAATCATCCTTTGGTGTGTTTCTATCGAAAGATAACAAATTTGTTACTCGAAGTACAATTAAAAAATATATAGATAAACGAAGAAAATAATTTTTTTATGAAGCCAAAACAATGGAAACTTTTAAATTTCTATACCAGAGTTGATTAAAACAATAAAAAAAGAAGAGAATAGAAAAGAAAATGTATAAAATCTTAACCGTAATTTAAATATTTATTGTCTCAGGCGTTTTCTTTCAATTGTTTTTTAAACACAATTGTATTTTTTCAATGTTTTAATCTTATAAATGAATCGTTTATTTCAGAAACCAGTCAAACAACAAAAAAAAATCAAAAATTTAGTTATTGGGAGATTACTGTTTTTTAAGGTAAATACATTGTTTAATGCAAAAACAATTAAAATTTTGCCTCCATGTGATAGTGAAGCAAAGCCGAGAAATAAGTGCAGAAAGAAGGAAAGTGACGGTTTCTAGGAAATATTCTTTGATTTACTCAAAATCAATAACTTGTTGCTTGACTGGTTTCTGAAATAAACGATTCAATTAATTGTTATAAAATAATGGCACGACATAGTTTTGTAAAGGGTTAAAAACCAGAATAATAAGATTATTTTACTACTGATCTTAACCCTGGATGGTTACTGTTCGTCGAATCGACGAAGCTCATTTACTCTTTATCATATAAACCAAAAAATAGGGCCAAATTCGTATCGAATTTTAAGACTGAAAAGGAATTTTTATATTTATATTTTATTTTTTTCTTTATTTTTTAATAAAATGTTTAACTAAAAAAATTTTTTGTTTATATTTTACTTCGAAAATCGTTCAGCTAGAAATTTTTTAAAAAAATTGTTCGTCGATTCGACGAAGAGTAACTTTAATGTACTAAAATGAAGAGTAACCTTCCAGGGTTAAGGGGGGTAAAGTTATAAAACCTTTTTTGGGCATTTTTTGTCCAGAGTGTTGTGTCAAAATTTCAATTAAATTGGATCAAAACTAACGAATACAGCGTTTCAAACGACTGGCCTCATACGGTATATAAATCAGTTTTTAAAAAACTTTAAATCGACTTTCTCGCAAACAACGTATTTGAACTTCGTGAACCTACTGGACCGATTCTTTTCAAATTTTATACACTATTTCTATACATAAATCATCAGGTAATCACGAAAAGTTTTTTCTTTTACCATTTTTTCCCATTTTTTAACCAAAAATTCACCTAAATTTTATAGCAAAAATCGTGTTTTTAACTTAAAATGCAGCCAAAAATAAAAATATATTAAAAAAAAAAACTTTTCGTCATTACCTCTGGAAACATATCACCTTTTAAACGCATTTTGATTTTTTTATTTCACATGATCCGGTAACGAGTTATAATGTTCACCGCAAAACAACTTTTTTTTCGAGTTGCCTCCGGAGATTTTTCGAGTCGCCTCCGAGTCACGGACTTATTTATTAAAATTTTTAATTAAAATTTTTTCAAAGATACTTCAAATGTTATACTGTAATGTGTATATGGAATAAATAATCCAACATTATTTATATCTTAAAAAAAAATATGAAAATACGCCTTTTTTCGCCTTTAAAACCTTACAACCCCCACCCCCCATCCTTAAGCAAAAAAAATTTTTTTTTTGAGAAATATTCAAAAATTATCAAGAAATATCGTGAAAGAGGTTCGGCGACGACTCAAACTTAAGGCGTTAGGCCCTGTAAAACAAGTCAAAGAGGTCACTAACGATCTGAAACTAAAAATATGAGCTCGATCTGTTTCTCGAAGACCAATTGAGGCTGCTCTTGGTTGTTATCATCCTGTGAAGAAACCACTGATATCAGAGAAAAATCGTCCGGCTCGCACAAATTTCGCTAAATAACGCTTTGACTGGTCAAGACGGAATGGGAATACTGTTCGCTGTTCAGAAATATAAAAAAAAAATATAAAAAAAAAAACCTGTTAAGTTTGGCTGTGGCAATATTATGGTGTGGAGTTACTTTTTTAGGGCCAAGGAATGGGTCCAATTCATGTGGTGAATAACAATTGAATAGTAAAAACATTAATATTTCACTCAAAACAATGAGTTATTACATTTGTATTGACTGCTAGGGGTAGTTCAAGCCTGAAAAATTTTTACATAGTTCATGGACTAAAATCTTGAATTTTCGATGTAAAGTACAGCTGGAAAATGTGAAAAAAAGCATTTTCCAGTATTATGTTCTGACTAATTATGAATTATATTATTAAATGGTGAAAAAAGACTTTAAAAAATTCTTTTTGTTTGAGATTTTAGCAATTTTGAGGCACTAGATGCAGTTTTTCTGGTAAGCTTGTTTTACACTTTTGTTTTACTAGTCTATGGCTACATTTATACCGAAGACAGGAAAACAAAATTCCAATTGGTTTCCGAGATATAGCCGTGAGAAAAATTTCATATTCTTCGGAAAAATTAAGGTTTAGCCAAAATATACATATAAAATCCGAACAGCTGCTAAACTAGCAAAACCCAAATGGTTCTATGATAAATACTTCGAAAACTGCCCACGAGAACGGGTTTGCATTATATATATATTGCACTGTGATATTGAAACGAAAAATAGAACGAAAGTCTTCAATTACTGTATAGTAAAGGTTTCCAATGTTTTGTCAACAGCATAAAAAAATGAATACTTTTAAGTTTTGTTATTTTTTCTCAAGTTACGGTATTTTATGTTGATATTTTGTTTTAAATTTATAAATAAATAAAACAAACACATTTTTAAATTAATAAGAGTTCTTAAATGTATGTATGTATTTGGTATTGATCATTCAAACAAACTTACAAGTGCTCTCCTGAAGAAAATGGAAAAGGGACTTGTTCAAACGTGAACATGAGTATACATATTTATATACATAAGTATATTTATAATTTATATCTAATTAATTTATATCTACATTGTATTTTCCCTTGTATTCCTGGTTTTATGGTATTTTTGAACCTTCTTGGGATAATCAATTAAAATATGTATTTAACATATGTTTACGTTATTTTTATCTCTAATTAGCTTAAGAGGAAATCTTGTGGTGTTTTTCCGCATGTGATAGGTAGAAAATACTATTAGTTAGAACATATCTTTATGTTTTATGACCCTTTAAAGGGATGCTTGTGCGCTGATGAATAGAGCGTCTTATCACATGTTTAGATGTTTAGCTGATAGAGGTTATTAGTTCTAGGTTAGTTTTAAATTAGTATAGTTAGCTCTTAAGGATTTTTTATATTAAAATAAAATCAGTATCTTACAACTACTTAAACGGTACGCGTTTTATTTTAATAGAATTTAATTCGTACATTTGGTCCTTCAAACCGGATACCAAATGTACGAATTAAATTCTATTAAAATAAAACGCGTACCGTTTGAGTAGTTGTAAGATACTGATTTTATTTTAATAGAATTTAATTCGTACAGGACTTGTAAATTGCAGTAAATATTTGCACAAATGGAAAATCAAAATTAATCCAAACAAGACCCAAGCAATAATTTTTCCAATCAACAAATCTCCCAAAAGACTGCCCAGACGGCATCTTCTTATTGGAAATGATACCATAAATGTACTTAACGATGTCAAATATCTCAGAGTTGTCTTGGACAAAAAGCTTACATTTAAAAGACATATTATGGCTACATGTCAAAAAGCTATAAAATCATTTAAAGCATTATGGCCACTAATAAATAGGTAATTTCTGAACCAAAAAAAAACATAAATCTAATCTTCAAAAGTGTTATAAGGCCAATATTGACATACGCGTGTCCTATTTGGAGTGACGCTGCCAACTGTCACCTAAAACGCTTACAAATTATACAATACAAATGTCTTATAATGATAAATAAAAAGCCCTGGAGGTATCCTACAAATCTTCTTTATGAAGAAACAGAAATTGAAAATTCCTCTTACCCACTGAAAAGAGAATGTAGAGAAATAACGTAAAATTAAAAAGAAATCACCAAATTGAAAATTATAAGTTTATAGAGGTCTATAATAAACCTCCTATAAATCTTTTCAGATGGTATTTGAATTTATTAAACCACATAAAAGTTTTTTAGACACAAATTTTAAAGAATATAATATTTTTTGCAAAGAAACGCTGAAAGCCCCAATAAAAATCGCACCTATATATTAAATTTATATATTTGTGTTTAACGTGATCAAGAGTTTTTTTTTACCTTTAACTTTGTAAATGCTTAACATTTTTTGATGTGTAAACATCTACACGCGCAGGGGGGTAAATTTCAAAAACAGCTTAACATGTGAGTCGTAAAACAAAATGTGATTGTATTGGTGAAAAAATAATGATATTATGATAACCTGTTTGAAAATTAAAAATGAAAAATGAAAAAAAATTAAAAATAAAGAATGAAAAATAAAAAATGAAAAATAAGAAATTAAAAAAAAAAAATGAAAAAAAAATTAAAAATCAAAAATAAAAATTGAAAAATTAAAAATGAAAAATAAAAAATTAAAAATGAAAAATAAAAAATGAAAAACGAAAATTTAAAAATAAAAAATTTAAAAATGAAATACGAAAAATGAAAAAAAAAAATTAAAAATGAAAAATAAATAATTAAGAATAAAAATGAAAAATAAAAAAGGAAAAATAAAAAATGAAAGATAAAAAATAAAAAATGAAAAATAAAAAACGAAAAATAAAAAATAAAAAGGAAAAATTAAAAATAAAAAATGAATAATAAAAATTAAAACTAAAAAATTAAAAATAAAAAATGAAAAATAAAAAATGAAACATGAAAAATAAGAAATGAAAACTTAAAAACTAAAATTAGAAATGAATAATGAAAAATAAAAAATTAAATATAAAACATTAAAAATAAAAAATGAAAATTGAAAAATAAAAAATGAAAAATAAAAATTAGAAAATGAAAAGTGAAGAAAAAATTTAAAAATGAAAAATAAAGAATGAAAAATTAAAATTAAAAAATTAAAAATTAAAAATTAAAAATGAAAAATAAAAAATTAAAAATTAACAAGAAAGTTATAGTCGGTCTAGACCGACTATACGATACCCTATACCATGCGTTTAGAGACCCTATCTCTCAGGCCCAACTAAGTGGATATAGAAAATAAGCATAAATCAAATTTGAGTGGGATTTTTATTAATTTTTTTTGGCTGCAGATATGAAAAACTTCATATCGGATGCTATATCTACATGGGGACTAGGCCCGAAAATGGACCGATCCTGACTATGTTTGGTAAAGTCTCTGGTATTTTGCAAAAATATATACAAACAAAATTTGAGAAAAATCACTGCAATATTTTTTTTTGATAGATTTAAGTGAAGATCGGGAAGCAGCTCTATATGGGGCCTATGACTAAGAGTTGTCCAATAGGGATCATTTTTGAACTACTGATTAATGGATGTAATATATACATACAAACCCCATTTGACTATGATTTGTATGATAATTTGGATCTTATGGCAATTTATGTCGATTTCATAGGGGTCATTTGTATGGGGGCTAGGTCTGAACATGGACCGATTCTCACCAATTTCAATAACGTTCATCCCATGGCCGATAAAAGATTAAATACCAAATTTCATCAAAATATATTCATATTTGCGACCTGCAGTTTGATTACAAGCTTTACATGGACACACAGGCGGACGGACGGACGGACATCGTTAAATCGAATCAGATAGTGATAGATAGGGTATAAAAACGAAAAATTAAAAATAAAAACGAAAAATTAAAAATGAACCGGTTAAAATAATAAATAATAATAAATATTTTTATATTAACAGATCCCTGCAGTTGATTGCTATAAGTGATACGCTTTCTGTTTGATTTTAAGAAAGTGCTATAAAAAAATCTTTAATTACTAGATGTTTACACATCTCCCCTGCGATCGGACTCACATGAGTTTTTTTATTCACTGAATATAAACCCTCCTTTGCAGTGGTGAAAAGTTGGCGAAAAATTATTTTAAATATTTGGCATAATTTTTAAATACTCTTAATTAAAATTTTTAAAAACATTTCGGATACAATATTGGTTGTCAGTAGTTACAGTTTTCAACTGGGCGTCCTTGCTAATTTTTTATTTATATTAGATTTAGCAAATATCCTATTTTTTTTTTTTGTATAAAACATAAAAATGTTCCAAATTTGAATAATTCTAAATGCTTATTTTTTTTAAAAAATATTTATGAATCAGAGATTCTGAAACGGGAATATTTGATTTTTTTTTTTTACAAAAATTCCTTTTTATTAATAAAATTCAATATTCAGGCTCGTTTTAATTTAATAAAAATATAATTTTTTATTTAAAAATAATTTGGCTTGATAGGAAAAAAACAATAATTTTAAAAATAAAATTAATAATAATCAATTAAATAAATATAATATGTTATAATTTGCAAAAAAAAAAATAAATGAAATAATTATTTTTTAAAAGTAAAGAAACTAAATCTTAAGAGAAAAAAGTAGTCGCAATTTTTTTAGTTTTATATATATATATAGGTATATTAAAAAAAATATGTATAGAGATTATTTTAAATAGCTAATTAAATTATGCATATAATTATTAGTTGTATGTATTTGTAATGTATGTATGTATATGCATGATAAATATATATGAAATCGTATGAAACTGCTACGGTCTACTGTTTAAATGGAGTTTTTTTCTTTTTTAGAATATGTTTTTTTTTCGTTTAATATATATTTTTGTATTTTATTAATAATATGCTTGAGTTTTCTATATTTATTATTTTTTTTTTTTGTTAAAATATATATTAATTTTTTATATGACTAGATTTTATAAATATATCATTTTTGTTTTATTATAGATTATCAAGAAAAAAAAATATACGATATTTTTAAGAGTATAAGATGTATAAGTGGTTTTGAAGCTTAAAAATTAGGTTTAATTTTTTTTTATTAAAAACGAAATAAATGAATTGTGGTTTTGTGATTAAAATATATATAGATATATATATATAAATGACAAAAAAAAAAGGAAACAGACTTGTTTAGGGAATTTGGAAACAAAGCAGGTTTTGAGTCTTCTTAATTGTTTGGTTTGATTGTTTTGTAAATAGATAAGTTAAACAAAACTCAGGTGAACTGCACAAATAATTAAATTTAACAATATAGAATATTATTTGTTTTTTTTTTTAATTTTTAATATAGGCACCTTAAGCTTCTTTAACCTGAGTTTTTCATCAAAAGATATACAAAAAAAAAAAAAAAAAACACGCCAAATTTAACTATGACCAGTGCTTTATATATGTACATATATCCAAAAATTGTTGTACAGTGTATGCATTTTCAGATAGAAATTGTGTCTTAAAATGACCATCATTGTTGTAATAAAAACGCAATTAATAAGAAATTTTAATAAATACTGACCAAAAAAGAAAATCAATTAACTTTAAATTTAAATGGCACTAGAACCTTTAAAAGGTTAATTACACTGTGCAACAGTCCAGTGTTAATATTCTCCCATTTTAAAAAAAATCGATTTTTTATATTTATTTTTTTTTAGTTTAATACTTTTTTTTATAAATTTTTATTATAATTTATTTTTTTGTTTTGCAATTTTTTTAAAACAACTGGTCCGAGCGATGCTCTCATTTTGGCATTGGCAATATTTTTGCTTTTCGTTTTGGTTTGTTCTCGCTTAAAAATTGCCTTCTTAATTGCGTTGCCAATGCCAAATTTTTCTAACTTGTTACTTTTAAGACCCAGTTAGCCACACGTAACCGTAACCAAACGTGTTAACCTTTTTTTTTTCTATGACATGCAAAGCATTCAGAGCAGTTACCGAACTATAATTGCACTAAATGCCAACGTTAAAGCCTAGTTAGCCTCATGTAACCGTAACCAAATGTGTCAGCTGTTTTTTTCTGTTACATGAAAAGAATTTAGAGCAGTTACCGAACTCAACTGTCACGTAACCGGAACGTTCCAATCTGTTGAAAAGAGATTTTTGCTACGTCTGTACGTGACATTTGTGAACAGCTGATAAAGTTTGGTTAATTTTACACAGCAACATGTGGTTTGTTTTTTAAGTTCTATAATTGCACTAAATGTCAACGTTACATTTACGGTACGGATACATTTTCAGAACGTGTGGCTAACTAAGCCTTTACATTTACGGTACGGTTACATTTTAATAACGTGTGGCTAACTAGGCCTTTAGCGTTTGCTAACGAGTAAAAAAGTTAATATGAAATAAAATTTATTTAAAAGAGCCACCCAGCAAAACCGTGGTAATGATTAGTTATTACCGTTGCATTACATGGTAATGTTAACCCCATACCTTTTGAATAATTTCAAGCTAAATGTAAGGACTTCCTGGTAATGATTTATGTAAATAGTTACTGATAATGACCAATGTTTGTATTAGTAAAAACTATAAATAACGAGTTAAATTTAATGAAACAAACTATTTCGCGGCGATAGTCATCATTGGACAAAAAATTCAGCAAAAGCTGTTAAATTTTACATTACACTATTTACAACATATTGTGCAATACCAATAATGTGTTGATTTTACAGAAATTTAAATTACTCAAACCCCTTCTTGTTATCTATAAAGTAACGTTATTTATAAGGTGCCGGTAAGGCCTTTCCTTCAATGACACCCCCATGTTAAAATAATGGGTTTCGTAGTGGAAAGGTAACTACTGAACACTTTTGATTTCATATTCTAAAGCTCATTACATGTAATGGAAAGTTTTGCTGGGCAGTTGCATTTGTTCACTCGTGCGTATCATTATTTATTTAATGACAACTTACGCTGATGCTGCATTTCTTAATCAGGTAATTTGAGCTTCTCACTCTCTCATATGACAGTTGGTAGAACTGTTCCTGATAGATACGGTTTTATGGATTTTTTGCACTAAACCCGTAATATTGGAGTACCAATAAAAATTAATTTTTAATATAAAGATAGTTCCTCATCTTCTACGGTGACTGGTAGTGGTTACTTAGAGGATCTACATTTTGAATTTAACTTGACGGTATGTGTGTTGAGATAACCAAGCCAACACAGATATTTAGAGTTGAAAAAAAAAAACAAAATAATTACAAGAGTAAAATTTTTGAAAATATTAAGCAGATAAGCTTATAATGACGCTGACGCGTTAAAGGCACAAAGCTAAGTTCTGGAAATCTGCCTTTTCTTCACAAATTACTGTTGTATTCTCAAATTTTTAAAGATATGCTGTTCCCTAAATCATAAGATTTTCTAAAGTACAACATAATTGGTTTATGAAAATTTTCATAAATTAAAAAAAAAACTAAGAATTTTCTGTCTTAATGGTCTCCGAGACAAAATTATCCCCTCAATAGAAGGGGGAAGGGTCATTTGTAAAGGGAAAAAATCTTAAGACAGACTATAAGACAATAGTGTTTACTTATATGTAGCCGTATTTTACAACAAAAACGTACAGTAAGTCTAGAAAATTTGTAAGAAATCTTTTTAAACTAACAGCCGTATTCATAGTTTAAGTTTAAGGTCACAACTAGAATATTTTTAGGCTTAGACACTGAATATTCGTGAGTTTGTTAATGGGTTTTTATCTTCTGACTAACTAAAATTTTATAATTTAAAATCAACTCCGATGAAGTCAGTTTTTTTTTGTTATCAATCGTTTTTATTTCTTCTTATTAAATCACCGCATTCGATATCGAGTAAAATCAATAGAAATTCCATACTTTGGTTTATTATTTAAAGAAGACGGACTTTCATTCTTAGCCAAGGGCCATTATTCGTTACATATGACAGAGTAAAATAATTCTTAGTATTTTATAATTTCAATTGAAAAACTTCGATAACGATTGCGACGATTAGACCCCTGATTTTGACACTTGCGTATGAATTTAAATATAAATAAAAAGAAAACAAAAAGCCATAAAATGGAAAAAAGATTTAAATATATATTAGAAATTAAAAGGTTTTAATGTGTTAGTGTACACGCGTCGTGCTTTCTATAAACAAAATATATATTTTTAATTTATTTTGTTACTAGAAAAAGATGATGATAGATTGTCAAAGTTATATCAGTTATTCAAGAGTTAAGTAGAATTTGTGCATAAGTTAAACAGTGTTATGAATAAGAAATTGTTATTCAATGCAGTGCCTAAATTTGGGTTATGAATACGGCTGTAAATGTCTAATAAAACGAGAAAAAAAAATATTAAATTTTTAGAAGCAGGACAAAATATGAAAAGGGCTCGCTGTTGTTAGAACTTAAACTTTTCACTTCTGCCTTACAAGACAGCAGGTTTGTAAGACAGACCGACAAAACTAGTACTTCTATAAAATATTATACCTTATGTAAGCAAGATTTGTAACGAGGTAATTGGAAGCTAAATTTCTTACTGGAAATTTTCTAGACAAATGCAACGTCTAATTTAGAAAATATGCTTAATGTAGGTTTAACAAATAAATTCTATATGAAATTTTACTAAGTAAACCTCCATTATTCCTATTTTTTTTTTAATAATAAAAAGTTTTTCTTTGACCAACTCATATTCAGAGGTAGCGATTTTTAGTTTATAATTAAAAAGAAAAAAAAAAACGAAAAATTTTCAAATTCTTTTCATTATTTCGTTTCCAAAATTCCATAAACAAATCTCACTAAGATTTAGATGGGAATTTTATATGTACGAGTGTATACAATCTTTTCTACATCTATGGTGTGTCTTTTATTTCTTTGGAGTTTTTTTTTTCTTTTATTATTTCTTATTCATAGTTTGCTAATATCATTTGCCTTTAGTGTGTTACTTTTGTCTTTTTATAAAATTCCCCTCCGAATCTAACCACAATTCCCCGCCCTCCCCATTTCTTAATATTTACCTATGCAGTGCATTCGTTAGCTGTTTGAGTGATTGACCAACATCACTGACCAAACGTTCATTGTCTTGGACATTTTTCGTACCTGCTGTGCGCAGACTTTGCGATTGTGTTTCTACGCGTGTCACCAATTCACGAAAATGGAATTTCGAATGTGGTGGCATACATTCGTTGTCGGCGAAAACAACACATGAATTTTGTAAGATATTTAATTTGTCGCTGAGCTGGAGCCACTGTGAAGCCGATATGGTGTTGACGGGATGTTTGAGAGAACCCTCCAATAAACCCACCAAATCCAAAATACTCTCTCGCGATATTTTTGTAGAATTTTCTGGGGTCGTTGTGGTGGCGGTGGTCGTACAAATATCTGTATTGCCTCCAGCGGAGGCTATCTTTTGAGCCATTGGTGTTGCATAGATCGTGAGTTTGGTGGGTTTTAGTGGCACGGCCGGTTTGGCGGTTATAGACGATGCGGTGAGTTTATTATTAACGGCCGCATTGGTATTTTCTACAAACATGGACTGAGTCATGAGATCACTATTTTCTTGTCCGGCTTGCGTATGCTGCTGGGTATCACCGCCATTGGTTGTGGTTGTTTGGTTAATGTTTGCGGTGGTGGTGAGTTCTGTGAATTGTGTTGAAATAGAATTGGTTAAATGAGTGTTTGTTGTTATATTGTGATTGGTGGTGGTGGTGGTGGTATTGTTGGATGATGATTGTTGGGGGGGTGGTGGTGGTGGAGGTTGTAATGGTGGTGGTTTATTGCTATTATTGTTGCTAGGTCTTGGTGATATTTGTGTATTATTTAGGGGATAACGTTGTTGCGCGATTGTGCCAGAGGTGGGTGTAAGACCACCTCCACTACTGGATGGTTTAAATGTAAATTTAGGAGACATTTGTTTGGAGGAGCTACTCGTGGTTGTGGTCGTGCTGATGTTGGTATTGGCATGCTCTAGCATATTTTGTGCCGAAGCATAATCTGGTTGATTTCCAACTGGGCCCGGTTGTTCCCATAATTTCTTTAAACTATTAATACTACCTGTACTACGTCTTTTTCCGCACTCCACTGCCGAGTCGTTCGAAGAAGTTTCGATATTATTTTCGCTATTATTGACATTGGCATTTTGTGAAGATTGCTGTTGCTGTTGTTGTTGTGGTTGCTGTGGTTGCTGTTGATTTTGATGCTGTAGGTCAATTTTGATTTCAGTCTTTTGTGTTGAATGCGACGTAGTGAATTTTTTATCATCTTTATTGCGATTTAATGTCGACGAACCCGAAGAATTGATTATGGTTTTTATCGTTCCTGCATTCGGAGACTTATTAATAGTTGTGTTGTTTGTTGTTGCGCTCGTCATGTCCTTGTCCAAGTCTTTTTTAGTTTCCTTGTCTTTTGTATTTTGTGCTTCACTGCCGGAAGTCGTCTTTGTTTCTACCTTGCGTAGATGTGCCTTGAAATCGATTATGTTGGTCTGAATTTCAGGCTTTTGGGTAGGAGTGGTGAGTTTTTTAGGTTCCACCTTTTTCAATTGGGCCTTAAACGAATTGGTATTGCTTGAGTTCTGTTCACCCGATGAAGCGGGAGATTTTGGTGCTTGGCCATTATTGGTGGTAATTGTGCCTTTTTGTTTGGGCAAATTCATTGATTCAGCCAATTCATTGACTAAAAGAGCCACAGGATCAACACTAGAATTACCATTTTGTATATTGGCCGAGGCTGATGAATTCTCTTTGGCTTGTCTATCTTTAATTTCGGCCATTAACTTTTCCTTCATCGTTAATTCCTGATGATTGTTGTTATCAACAGCTGCTGGTGTTCCTTGCGAACTGCAAGAGTCAGTAGACGGTTCCCGTTTGCGTAGAGAGACGCCAAATCTGGAGCTGGCTTCTTCAACACTGGGTGCTGTATTGGAGACATCATTGCTTGTTTTGGATTTAACATTCATCGGAGTGCTTGCTGAAGGATATTGCTGATGTGGAGCCAAATCACACTGCGGCTGAGGTGGCGGTGGTGGTGGCATCGTTTCAAATTCTTCTGGTGGTGGTGGTAAATCCAATGGGGGCGGTGGAAATTCCAAATTAGCCAAGGCCGGCTGTTGATTACGTTTCGGAGAATTACTAGACGAATTGCCGCGGAAGGAAGAGAATGTCATCATACTGCTGCCATCGGCGGTAGTACGATGTCTTTGTAACTTATTCAAACTAGCCGAGGCATTATTTTGCATCGTCACACCACCCGAAGAATTACTACGTATCATTTGTTGTGGCAAAGGAGCCGCCAGAGGAGGTGGTGGCGTTTTGTTAGCCGTTAAACTGGCAACACCGATCACTCTTCCGTTAAGACCACCATTTGAGGCGGTGGCAACTGAATTTGCTGGAGGAGTTGAAGTTACCCCTGTATTACTTTCATTGCCATCTTCCAAGCTGTCTAAAAACTGGCCAATTCTTTGTACTTTCGGTAGAGTACCATAACGATTGACTACCCGTTTGACATTCATTACCTCCAAGGCACCCACCTGTATGGGTTGAGCAGCCACCGGATTTATTTGCGCCATTGCAGCCACTTGTTCTGTGCGAGCCGTTGTTGCGGCCGCATGTTGAGATCTTTTGCTTTGGCGCGTTTCTAAGCCACGATTGCCCATAACCGGAGTGGGACGCTTAAACGAAGAATGTGTAGGTGCTCCTCGGGCGGTAATATTGTTCACAACATGCATGGAATGTT
This sequence comes from Cordilura impudica, assembly GCA_963682025.1. Classification (NCBI taxonomy): domain Eukaryota; kingdom Metazoa; phylum Arthropoda; class Insecta; order Diptera; family Scathophagidae; genus Cordilura; species Cordilura impudica. Next base: position 32,990,540 of record OY821519.1, on the reverse strand, counting down.
GCATTTTTTGCTGATGAGATGTTAAATTTTGTTCCAAACTGTCGCCCGTATTATCAGTGTCTGGATCACCGCCGGTAGTATTATCATTTTCAGAATCATAACGTTGATTGAGCGTGTTAATGTCCCGCGTTAGACCTTAATGGTACAAAAGAGATAAGAAAAAAGGATGGATTTTGAAAATTGTTTAGTTTTTTTTGAAGAAAATATTATGAAAAATTGAGTCACATTCCAATTTGTCTGTGTTTAGAAGGGGCTGGTGGAGGCTGTTAATGTTATAAAAAAAAGCAGACCAGTTTGTTATATTCCAAAGCGTAGCAAGACTATGAAGTAAACAAAATACATATGATAAAAGCAAATACAATAATAAATTAGATAAAGAACAAATATTTAAATTTAAAAGTTTTTTTTAAGGAATATAAAATCACATGCTGTTAGATTTTCTTCTATACAAAATAAATACTCAGATTTTCAGTCTTGAGAATCTGAGGGAAAATACCAAAACCAAATTTTAAATAATACACTTACTAGAATAAGTCTTCGAACATACTTTTTTTTTTGAATTTGTAAGGATAATTTCTCAAAAAAAAAAAAAAAAAAAAAAAAAAAAAATAGTTCAAATCTTAAAATCTTATGAGTCAAATCCATTTTTTTTGGGTTATAATTAGGTTGTAGCTATGTCCAGCTAGTACACAACGCCAGGTTATTCCGACGTATGGTTCCCTACACAATTACCGAAACGTGTTATCCCTCACACGGAAATAAAAGAAACGACGAAAACGACATTTATACCATGAAACGTAAATTACTGCAGAAAGCATGAAATTAGGTACATAACCCAACTTCATGCCAAGCAGCAACCACGACGATCACAAAACAAAAAACCGCAACGTTTTTCCCTTTACCCGAAAGATTGACACGACGAAAACGATGTTTATTCGTTCAAGAGTAAAATACTAATGGAGTCAAATCCATAAAAATAAGAAACTACATAATGACCGCAACGAATGAAAAAACACGTATTTATCGATAAATTTAAAAAAGGAACAAAATTAACAAAGAAAATCTGCGTACGAAAATGGAAAAGTGGAAATCAGTGTTTCTTACTAGTCAAACAACATTTTTTATATTTCAATTTTTTTTTTTCGCAACGAATTGATAGAAGTTAATGCTGCCGAAAATTAAATAATTGTATACTTGTGGAATCAAGAAAAAACCTTAATAGAAATTGTCCAAGGAGTAGTAAATACCTACAAAGAAACAGGCAATTTTTTCTCTAAGCCTCGTTCTGGCAGCCCATCAATATCAAACGAAAGAGAGAGGCGTTGTGTAGTCTAGTTTGTACAACAGAATCCAAGAGTTTCTCCTTCAAAAGTGCCTGAAAACGTTAAAATAAAGTGTAATAAAAAAAACTATTTGCGATGACACTGTTCGGAAAATCATTAAAATAGCTGGTTATCGAGGTCTATTTGCACGAAATAATTCCCCATTTCATTACAAACCCGACAAAAACAAATTGCGTTTGTAAAAGAATACATAAACAAGCCACCAGAGTTTTGGTAAAGGACTAAATTTCCTGATGATAGTAAGTGTTACAATTTTGGAATAAAGGGACGGCAAATAGTGTGGAGAAAACACGGTACTGCAATCAATAAAAATTATTTATCAACTACAGTTAAGTATGCGGGTAGTGGAGTTTATAGAGTCAACCATGGACAAACGAGGTTACCTCGATATTTTGTAAGCTAACTTGAAACAGATTGTGGTGAAATTGGGGCTTGAAGGTCATTAATTGTTTCAGCAAGATAACGATCCCTAGTACACTGCCGATATTGTGAAGCTCTGGTTGCTATATAACGGTCTACAACAATTGCGTACGACTCCGCAGTCTCCAGAGCTCAACCTTATAAAGCATCTGTGGAATTATGGAAAGAAAAATTCGCTAGCAACCAAGCATATCGAAAAGTATGCTGAAAGAAGTATAGCACAGCAGGAATGGGAAAAAATTATACAAGAGGAAACTCATAAACTTGTCTTATCCATGTCAAAAAGATTGGCAGAGTTTCTCCAAATACCAGCTGCTAATATTAAAAAAAGATTAAGAAAATTATAGTCGGTCTAGATCCACTATAAGATACCCTTTACCAAGCGTTTAAAGAGAGAGTCTCAGATCTAACTAATTGGGTATAGAAAATAAGCATAAACCAAATTTGAGTGCCATTGTTATTAATCTTTTTGCCTGCAGTGCTGAAAAAGTTCTTATCGGATGCTATACTTATACGTGGACTAGGTCGAAATATGCACCGACCTTGGTGATATTTAATACAGTCACTTATTTTTTAGAAAAACATAAACAAACGAAATTTGATAAAAATCTGTGCAATATTTTTGTTTCTTGATATTATTAAGTGAAGAACGGGATGCAGATTTATATGGGGGCTATGACTGACTACAAATTGTCCTATAAGATTTATTTTTGGAGTACTAATTAATGGGTGTAATAAACACACACAAACCCAATTTGACTGAGATCTATATAATAATTTAGCAATCTAGTTCGATCTCATAGGCGACTAGGTCGGAACATGCACCGATTTTCACCAAATTCAATAGCGTTCGTTCTAAGGCCGATGGAAGCTTATATACGAAATTTCAAAAAATATATTCACATTTGCGACCTGTAGTATGATATACGGTTTGCATGGACACACAGACGGACAGACAGGCAACGCTAAATCGAGTCGATCGGTATAATAGAAATGGGTCTAGATCAAATATTTTTGATAGTTACAAACATTAGCACAAACTCATTATACCCTGACCACACAGTAGTATAGGTTATAATAATGCTGCTCATTTTGACTTCTAAAAGGAAATATAATTTTTGTACACAGACTATTTCCCACATTTTTTAGTGCAAAATTTTGTTTGTTTTGATTTTTGTTATCTTTTTAAATTTGTTTATTATTAAAAAGGCTGAACTTTGTATTTTAAATAAAAAAAAATCATTTGAGTCCGATCACAGGGGAGATGTGTAAACATCTAGTAATTACAGATTTTTTTAGGCACTTTTAAAAAACCAAACAGAAAGTGTCATCTATGTATCACTTATAGCAAACAACTGCAGGGGCTCTGCTAATATAAAAATATTTATTATTTCAACTGGTTAATTATTAATTTTTCGATTTTAATTTTGTATTTTTTATTTTTAATTTTTTATTTTTTATTTTTTATTTTTCATTTTTTATTTTTCATTTTTTATTTTTCATTTTTATTTTTTCATTTTTTATTTTTCATTTTTCACTTTTCCTTTTTTATTTTTTCATTTTTCATTCTTTAATTTTCATTTTTATTTTTCATTTTTATTTATAATTTTAAATTTTTAATTTTTTTTTTGCTAATATAAAAATATTTATTATTTCAACTGGTTAATTATTAGTTTTTCGATTTTAATTTTGTATTTTTTATTTTTAGTTTTTTATTTTTTATTTTTCATTTTTTATTTTTCATTTTTAATTTTTTATTTTTCATTTTTATTTTTTCATTTTTTATTTTTATTTTTCACTTTTCATTTTTCCTTTTTCACTTTTCATTTTTTATTTTTCATTTTTTAGTTTTTCATTCTTTATTTTTCATTTTAATTTTTCATTTTTTATTTATAATTTTAAATTTTTAATTTTTTTTTTCTTTTTCATTTCTTATTTTTAATTTTTCACTTTCCACTTTTCATTTTTTATTTTTTATTTTTATTTTTAATTTTTTTGGAATTTAAATTTTTTATTTTTCATTTTTAATATTTCGTTTTTTATTTATTATTTTTAATTTTTTTTTATTTTTCATTTTTCACTTTTTATTTTCCATTTTTCATTTTTCACTTTTCATTTTTTATTTTTCCTTTTTATTTTTTATTTTTCATATTTTAATTTTCATTTTTAATTTTCCATTTTTCATTTTTTATTTTTCATTTATTTATAATTTTTATTTTTTTATTTTTCATTGTTCATTTTTTATTTTTCATTTTTAATTTTTCCCTTTTCACTTTTCATTTTTTATTTTTCACTTTTTACATTCTATTTTTCATTTTTTATTTTTCATGTTTTATTTTTAATTTTTAATGATCATTTTTCATTTTTATTTTTTTATTTTTCACTTTTTATTTTTAATTTTTTCATTTTTAATTTTTTTTTTTATTTTTCATTTTTTCTTTATTTTTCATTTTTAATTTTTCATTTTTCACTTTTAACTTTTCACTTTTCATTTTTAATTTTTTATTTTTCATTTTTAATTTTTTTTTTATTTTTCATTTTTAATTTTAAATTTTTATTTTTTTTTTATTTTTTATTTTCCATTTTTTCACTTTTAATTTTTCATTTTTTATATTTAATTTTTTATTTTTTATTTTTAATTTTTTATTTTTAATTTTTAATTTTTCATATTTCATTTTTTATTTTTAATATTTCATTTTTTATTTTTCAGTTTTCATTTTTCACTTTTTATTTTTTATTTTACATTTTTTTTTTTTCATTTTTAATGTTTCATTTTTTTAATTTTTTATTTTTCATTTTTCACTTTTGCACTTTTCATTTTTTATTTTAATTTTTTATTTTTAATTTTTTATTTTTCATTTTTAATTTTTTATTTTTCATTTTTTATTTAAAATTTTTTATTTTTTATATTTTTTGTTTTTCATATTTTTTATTTTTCATTTTTTGTCATTTTTTATTTTTCATTTTTAATATTTCACTTTCCATTTTTAATTTTTCACTTTCCATTTTTCTTTTCCACTTTTCATTTTTAATTTTTTATTTTTAATTTTTTATTTTTCTTTTTATTTTTAATTTTTTATTTTTAATTTTTCATTTTTATTTATTTTGATTTTTTTTTTATTTTTCGTTCTCACTTTTAATTTTTCATTTTTATTTTTTTTTTTAAATTTTTTATTTTTAATTTTTCATTTTTTACTTTTCATTTTTTATTTTTTAATTTTCATTTTTAATTTTTCACTTTTCATTTTTCATTTTTAATTTTTTATTTTTCATTTTTAACTTTTCTTTTTTATTTTCATTTTTCATTTTTCACTTTTTATTTTCCATTTTTTATTTTTCATTTTTTTTTATTTTAATTTATAATTTTTCATTTATTTTTAATTTTTTATTGTGAAATAGAAATAGATTTTTACGACATCCCCCACCCCCCGCGTATAGATGTTTACAAATCAAAAAATAATTTTAAAACTGAACAGCCATTTTCATGTATTTTTAGTTATTTTTCTTGTATGCAAAGTTCTTCTAGTGAGTGTATATAAAATTGTTAAAAAAAATACAAAAAAAAAAAAAAAATAAATCATAATTAATCAATAAATTAATTAATAAATCAATAATTGTACCAAACAAAAATAAATAAGTACCAATTTGTTACAGAAACCTTTGAAAGTTAAGCAAACAATAAACTGAAAATTTCTCCACTATACAATGATAACAATACGGTTGCAAATAAAATGTATAAATACTAGATAATAATAGAAATAATAAAAATAAACATTAAACAAAATAATAAAACATCAAAAATAATAGTATAAATAAAAAAAAAAAACATTTAATCTTACTGCGCTTCGGACAAATACCTCGAAATAATATATCAACTAGAAAACTACTGCAAGATGAAGATTTTTTAATAGCAAAACCCGTTGTAGAATGAGTAGGAGTACTTGTTGAGGTACGATAATTTGTAGTAGAAGAAGAATAATTTTGAATTTGGTTTTTTAATAATTTTTGTGTATAAGGAGACTTAACAATAATATGATTATTATTATCATTGTTGTTGGTAGTCGAATAATAGGTTGTATGATGTAGGGGTTTACAATTTCTACTTAAGGTAAACGATTTGTAAACTGTTTTACCATTTGTATGCATATCTTCAATTAACTGACGAGCTGAGGCATTTGCGGCAGCTTCTTCATCCCGATAAGTGCTATCACGACTCGATGAGAGGAGGCTGTATGTGGTGCAAAAGATAGAGATTCAGAAATTTTAAATATGTAACGAATTTGTTAGGAAAATCAAAATAAAACAAAAACAATTACCTTGTACGTTTGGGTGGTGCTGGTGCTTGCTTGCCCTGTTTATTGGTGGTTCTACGCATTTGCACATTACCCTTGCCTTGACTGGAAAATGTTGATAGTTTCGTAGATGTTGTTCCAGTTTCTGAAATAAAGACGATATTTAGACACTTTTTAGAAAAATGTAAATTTTTTTTTCAGAAATTTAAAATTTTTGAAACAAACTTTAAGTTGTTTTTTTTTTAATGTAAATAATAAAAATCCTAATTACCTGACATTGGTGTGCTCGCTTGCTGATCGTGATGACCACCTGGTGTAAGTCCACCACCGCTGTTGCCACTGCAGCTTCCCTGTGTATTGCCTTGCAGCATTATACCCTTTTTGGCCATTTGTGGCGTTAAGCTTTGGCCAATATTTGCTGTCGTCGTCGTTGTTGTCGTTGGAGCTGAGGCATTCAATTGTTTTTCGACCGCTTCGGTTATAGATGATTCCTGCAGATCGAAGAAATTAAGATGTGGTTGTCCATTACTACTTTTTTTATTATTATTTGTTTTATCTAAACAACAATTGTTTATTTCTAGTATTTTTTTAGTATTTTCTCTACATATAGCATTGTTGTTATAGCCATGATTTTGATCATTTGCCCATTCACAACATGGATCAATTTTAAATCAAAGCTCAATGCCATCATCTTCATATTCATCGTCACCGTCAACATTACGATCGTCGTCATCGTCGACGTTGCTATGCGTGTAACCAACACCAACGCGACCACCACCGATTAAACAACCACTTTCCCATATTTCACCCACCTGAAACATATGTTCCAAAGCATGATGTATGCTTTTGAATGAAGGCCTATCCGTCGCATTCCATTGCCAACACTGACGCATTAAATCGTATACCTCTGGCGGACATCCGGGCGGCCTTTCCATGCGATAACCTTTCTCCAGTTTATGGAAAACATCTGTTAGATCAATGCCCGGATATGGGGACATACCGTAGGTAGCTATCTCCCACAACAGCACACCAAAGGCCCATACATCCGATTTCGTGCTGAACTTGTTGTATGCCAATCCCTCGGGGGCGGTCCATTTGATGGGAAACTTGGCGCCCGCATGTGCCGTATAGGTGTCATCACGCATCAGACGAGCTAAACCAAAATCGGCCACTTTCACCAGTTTATTATCGCCCACCAAACAATTACGGGCCGCCAAGTCACGATGTATGTAATTACGAGATTCCAAATAACTCATGCCCGACGCAATCTGTGTAGCCATATAGAGTAAGGCTACCGCATCCAAAGTCTCACGGCCGGCAGATCTTAAAAAATCCAGTAAATTGCCATGAGACATGAATTCGGTGATTATATAAAATGGTGGTTCTCGTGTACAAACGCCTGCAATAAATTCAAGAACATGGAGAAAACAATTCATAAAATGTTCTTAATGTAAAATAATAAATTAGTTTTATATTCGGCCTGAATCATTTCACTTTATTGCAATTCTACTTTATTTAAAGTTTTATGTTTTCTATTATATATTTTCTTCTCTATTAATTTATGTAAACAAAACTACCAAAACAAGTAAGAGTGTTAAATTTGGCTGGGCGGAATCTTTGGTACCCTCCACCTGCATCTTAAACTCAATATTACAACCAATATTGGGTACGGCTACCACTTTAAAACTGTTGTCGGTACTGAAATTTAAATTTCGAATACCAATGAAATTTAAAGTTAATTGCTTTTCATGTTATAATTCCTTATTATAAAAAACAACGATCGTGTCTTCTATAGAAAGAATTCGTTACTAGTTGGCTAGTTGAAAAATGGCATTATTTTTCTTTTACTAGAGTATAAAACGCAGCCAGCGTTATAACATACAAAGTTTGATCCCTATAAGAAAGTCTTGAGATAATTCATGATAATTAAAAAAAAATAAAAAAGCAAATTTAAAAATATTTTTATCTGATTTAGCTAGTAGTTTTCAACTTTTAATATTTAGTTTCTAATACATATTTAATTTTTAATTTTTTCCTTTTAATTTTCAATTTTTAATTTTTAAGTTTTAAGTTTTAAGTTTTAATTTTTGATTTTCAATTTTCAATTTTTAAGTTTTAAGTTTTAATTTTTAATTTTTAATTTTTAATTTTTAATTTTTAATTTTTAATTTTTAATTTTTAATTTTTAATTTTTAATTTTTAATTTTTAATTTTTAATTTTTAATTTTTAATTTTTAATTTTTAATTTTTAATTTTTAATTTTTAATTTTTAATTTTTAATTTTTAATCTTTAATTTTTAATTTTTAATTTTTAATTTTTAATTTTTAATTTGTCATTTTTAATTTGTCATTTTTAATTTTTAATTTTTAATTTTTAATTTTTAATTTTTAATTTTTAATTTTTAATTTTTAATTTTTAATTTTTAATTTTTAATTTTTAATTTTTAGTTTTTAATTTTTAGTTTTTAATTTTTAATATTTAATTTTTAATTTTTAATTTTTAATTTTTAATTTTTAGTTTTTAATTTTTAATTTTTAATTTTTAATTTTTAATTTTTAATTTTTAATTTTTAATTTTTAATTTTTAATTTTTAATTTTCAATTTTTAATTTTTAATTTTTAATTTTTAATTTTTAATTTGTCATTTTTAATTTTTAATTTTTAATTTTTAATTTTTAATTTTTAATTTTTAATTTTTAATTTTTAATTTTTAATTTTTAATTTATAATTTTAAATTTTTAATTTATAATTTTTAATTTTTAATTTTTAATTTTTGGTTTTTAATTTTTAATTTTTAATTTTAAATTTTAAATTTTAAATTTTAAATTTTAAATTTTAAATTTTAAATTTTTAATTTTTGGTTTTTAATTTTTAATTTTTAATTTTAAATTTTAAATTTTAAATTTTAAATTTTAAATTTTAAATTTTAAATTTTTAATTTTTAATTTTTAATTTTGAATTTTAAGTTCTGAATTTTGAGTTCTGAATTTTGAATTTCTAATTTTTAATTTTTAATTTTAAATTTTAAATTTTTAATTTTTAATTTTTAATTTTTAATTTTTAATTTTTAATTTTTAATTTTTAATTTTTAATTTTTAATTTTTAATTTTTAATTTTTAATTTTTAGTTTTTAATTTTTAGTTTTTAATTTTTAATTTATAATTTTAAATTTTTAATTTATAATTTTTAATTTTTGGTTTTTAATTTTTAATTTTTAATTTTTAATTTTTAATTTTTAATTTTTAATTTTTAATTTTTAATTTTTAATTTTTAATTTTTAATTTTTCATGCTTCATTTTTAATTTTTAATTTTTAATTTTTAATTTTTAATTTTTAATTTTTAATTATTAATTATTAATTTTTAATTTTTAATTTTTAATTTATAATTTTTAATTTTTAAAAAAATATACATATGCTGTAAGACCAATGTGACACGTGCAGTATAAATAGACACAGAACTACAATGACTTCAACAATATGAAGAAATACAACATATGCAACATATCTTAAGAAAAACAACAAACACACAACAATATTTTCAAGAGTGACCCTTTTGACCGATTTTGAAGATTTTAAATAGCAACTTCTTTGGGATGTTAATAAACGATTTTATTAAAAAACGAAGGGTCTAGCTTAGATATTGATGGCGTGATCATGATTTCCACAGACAGACGGACAGACGGTCATCGCTAAATCAACTTCCCTTGTTATAATGATCAAGAAAATATATGGTTTTGGGGTCTCCGGAGTTTATTTCGGTGCGTTACAAACGGATTGACAAACCTATATATACCATCTGCCACTGAGGTGTGGAGGGTATAAAAACCAACATCAGAACAACAATGGAGCGTATCATACGCTCGCTATTCATAAGGAAAAATATAAAAAATATAAAAGGTGATAAACGCCAAACCCTTTGGAGGTTTTACTATATTAGCCTAGTACTTTCGCGCTGACTTGAAATTTCTCAGAATGGCTTGTGTATAGTGTTGTAATAAAGAATTTTAAATTAGATAATGTTTACTTATTATAATAATTATTAATTGGCTTGATGTCTTCATGATCAATTAAAGTCCGAATTTGTATGGGCGTGACACCTCCCATACAAAGTAATTATTCATTATCATATATCTCGAGTTCTATGACAAAAATACAGCTTTGCAAATTACTGTAATAAGGAGAGCATTGGAACTTTGCGTGAGCATATAAGTAATTCATCTTAGTCGAACTAAAAATGGGCGTGACTGGAGCAGTGGGCGTGGCACCACCCATACAAAGTAAACATATAATATCATATAACTGGAGTACTACATATAAAAGGGAAAGCTTTGATACTTTGTAGGAATCCGTCAGATATTAATGGGAGTAGTATTCAGACACAAAGTGGGCGGGATAGGATTAGTGGGCGTGGCACCTCCTATACAAAAAATATGACAAGTACATAAATTACCAATGTGAATAGTAGTGGAAAATTTTGGGTAATTCAAAATCGCCAAAACTAAAAATCGAGAAAAAACAAAAATCGCCAAAAAAAAAACAAAAATCTTCAAAATCAAAAATCGGCAACATCAAAAACGCCAAAATCAAAAATCTCCTAAATGAAAAATCGTTAAAATAAAAAATTGCCAAATGATATGTTTTCTAAATTCAAGGCCAATCGCTAGTTGTTGCCGTATTTAATTTTGAAAATACATAATTTCTTATGGACAGCTATATTTGGACGGAATCGCCAAATTCAAAAATCGCCAAAACAAAAATCACCAAAAACAAAAATTTCAAAATGAAAAATCGTCACAATCAAAAACCGCCAACATCAAAAAACGCCAAAATCGAAAATCATAAAAACGCGTTTTTCTCTTAAACTAAGGTAGCTAGAGCGAAAAGGTTCTTAATTTGGGATCACATACAAAAAATAAAAACGCGTTTATCTCGTAAACTAAGGTAGCTAGAGCGAAAAGGCCTTTGGGATCACCTACAAAAATACCAGTTTCATATGAAAAATCGCAAAAATCATAAAAACGCGTTTTTCTCGTAAACTAAGGTAGATAAAGCGAAAAAGGCCTTAATTTGGGATCACCTACAAAAAATACCAGTTTCATATGAAAAATCGGAAAAAAATCATAAAACGTGTTTTTCTCGTAAACTAAGGTAGTTAGAGCGAAAAGGCTTTAATCTGGGATCACATACAAAAAATACCAGTTTCATATTAAAAATTGGAAAAAATCATAAAAACGTAAACTAAGGTAGATAAAGCGAAAAGGCCTTAATCTGGGATCACATACAAAAAATACCAATTTCGTTCTTCTCGCAAACTAAGGTAGCTAGAGCGAAAAGGCCTTTGGGATCACCTACAAAAAATACCAGTTTCATATGAAAAATCGCGTTTTTTTCTTGCTCCAAGGTAGGAACGCCGAAATATTTGGTAAGCTTTGAACCGAATGAAAAAACAAAAAATATTGTATATCAACAAGTATTGGAATAAAAAATATATAAAATAACATACATGTCAATAAGTCGCGGTAAGTCGTAGCGAAGCACGACAGGGCATTCATAAAAAATCCAGTTAAAATTTGGGGATGCAAAAATTCAGAATTTGTCCAACAAAATGTAATAACCACAGTGAAGCACGGTGGTGGTTCGGTATGTAGGTGTATGGCCGACATGGTGTAGGTAACTTGGTTTTCATAGAGAGCACTATGAATAAAATAGATTACCTCACCATTTTAAAATATAATTTGCTAGCCAGTGTCGAAAAATTTGTCCTGGATCAAACTTGGGTCTTTCAACAAGACAATGATCCCAAGCACACCGCAAAAACAGTAAAGGAATGACTACTTTACCGTAGTCCCAAACAGCTGTATCATAGCTCCCCCGCAATCACTCGATCACAACCCCATTGAATACTTGCGGATGAATCTGGACCGGCAAATAAGAAAAAGAAAAATTTCCAGTAAGGACTTTGTCAAATCGGTGATAATGGAGGAATAGCAAAAAATTTTTCGCCAAGTAACCAGAAATATAGTGGAATCAATGCCGAGAAAAGATTGCTGTAAAAAAAACAAATTGAGCGGAAAAAATTTCTTTAAATTCTTTAAAATTACTTTGTTATTTTACTGTACAATTTCTTTTGACGTTGTAAATATGAAGTGTATTTTGTTGCATATCTTTTGTTATTATACTATTTTTTGTTAGTTTTTTTTTTTTTATAAAATGAGAAACAAGAAAATATATTTTTCCAAAACATACAATCTTTAATTAAATGATAAAGCAAATTAGTGAAATAAAGTTGAAAACATAAAAGTCTAATGTATACAGTTTTTTTTGACGCTCTTAGCAGGACTCTCAAAATTTAAATATTCAACTATTTAATAAACTACAGCAAAATTCAAAAACCTAATTATCCCCAAGAACTTCAATAGTTAACAAAATTAACTTTTTAATTATGAATCAGCAAACCAACATCCTTCTTGGTTACTAATAAACTTTAGCTCAATTCAATTTATACACTACTTCACAAACATTACAATTACAAGAAACTGGAAAAAGCAAGCAAAAAACAAGATGGAAAAACTTTATGCCTTGGCAAAAATTTATGAAAATTTTGTTATGGTTATCAGCAAACTATTAGATATTCCCTTTAGCAACTAAGGAAAATTAACTTCTCCTTCATTTTGCAAATAATAGATTTTATATTGCGCTTTGGTGTTCGTCTTCTTCTTCTTCTTGATTGTGAAGTCTTACACACAAATAAACTTACCAATTAGTTGCACTAAATTTGGATGTTTCATTTCTTTCATAATGGCAGCCTCTTCAAGGAAATCCTTAAGAGCCATTGTATCTTCTTTTAGTGTTTTAACGGCCACTGTATTGCCGTAACGTTTCCATATGGCTTCGTAAACCTCACCATATTGGCCACCACCCAATTTGTGTTTCATAACAATATCAGTACGACATATTTCCCATTCATCGGGTTCAGGACTTAGAGGGAATACTGTGGGTTTATTTTGCTTTGGTGCTGGATACAAGAGAGGTGTAATCAGTCCATGACCCTCGTGCGGTACACTATGATGATGCACCAGTTCGGCGAGAGTATTAAATTTGGCTTCAGCTGTAACAAAAACTTTACCATCGGGATCTTCAGAGATACGATAATGATAAACACGGCCTTCATATCTGTAAACGAGAAAAAGAAAGAAAAGAAAAATGGAGGCCTATTGGAAATATTCTTGGCTTTGTGACAGCTCCAAAATTTACCTTAAACTAATACTTCTTTGACCGGGTGAACTTTCGCTTTCTCTCACCAGAAAACTGCCATTAATACCCGAACTTAAAAGATATTCAGCAGCATTTCTCGATATGGGACCATGATACCAGGAATGTTTCTCCAACGAATTAAGGGGTGTGACATAATTCGATGGTACCCATCCAACATTACCCGAGTCGGAGTGAGCCTCACACCATTCACCGGACTTATTATAGGACAATATACGAACTTGTTCACCCTTTTTAAGACTCAGCTGATTTTCACCACCCGCTTGAAAATCATATAAAGCCACAAATAATTGTGGATCGTCTTCTTCTGGTCCGGGAGCCAGAAGATTTTCTTTGGAAGTCCATCTGTGTGCAGATTCAAAACCTGATGTTGTAGAACTGTGTCCTTGACTATGTGATTGAGTTGTATGCAAAGAAACACCATCTTGACTTTGGCCTATAAGATCACCGCCATCGGGTACACCGCCCAGTAGTGAGTTGACAGCTGGTATATGTGGCAGGGGTCGTGATTGTAAGAGGGCTTCTAAAATTAAAGAAAATAATATTATAATTAATTAAGAATTAAGTTTATTTACAAAACGAAAAGATTTCAATTAAAACATAAATAAGCTTAACCCTTTCATGACCAAAGCTAAACTGCTGAACATTTTTTTTTTGTGCATTCGTATTTAAAGACCCAATATTTCTAAATAAAAGTGTCGTCAAAAACATTTTTTTTCAATTCCTTCAAGGAAAAAGTCCATGGGACATATATATCCCATTGGTCGTCAACGGGATTAGTGCGCAACTAATTTACTCTGCTCAAAGCAAGTCAGTGCAATTTGTTTTTATTTTTTACATAAATAAGTGTAGTTTTGGTTTTGTATTTGTTGTACATTTTTAAATATGGATCACAGAGAATCGATTTCTACTTTTTTAGTTTGTACTAAAAATGGAAGGGAAAATCGGACAAACGCAATATGTTCCTTTTTGTTTCACAAAAAACCGTAATTGCTTCGAAGATTACCATAATTGATATTGTATTTTTGAGATATTTGGAATTGACCTTTTTCTAGTGTCTGTGAAGTTGGCATCTCAAATTTTAGCATCTCACTAAAAACATGCAAATTTACTTGCATCCAGCATAGTTCTATAGTTCCTGCAATAGTTCTTCAATAGTTCTATTGATTTGACCTTAAAATCGCGATTTAAAGATTTATAGGTATGAGATGCCAACTTCGCATAAAAAATCTCAGCATCTCATCAGATTTTGAATATATACCCTTAGAAAAGTTGCACCCAGCATAGTTCTACAGTCTCCGATGGGTTTAACAATAGTTCTGCCGATTCTGCCTTAAAATCGCGATTTGAAGGTATGTGATGCTAACTTCGCAAAAAAATCTGAGCATCTCATCAGATTATAAATATATGACCTTAGAGAAGTTGCATCCAGCATAGTTCTATAAGCTCCGATGGTTTTAACAATAGTTCTGCTGATTCTGCCTTAAAATCGCGATTTGATTTTTTTTTTTGATTTTTTGTTTAATGTTTTTTTTTTTTTGATTTTTTGTTTTATGTATTTCTTTTTTTTTTAATTTTTGTTATATGTATTTTTTTGATTTTTTGTATTATGTATGATATTGTGTTATGGCAAAATCGGATTAATCCTTATTACCTGCGTACGTGTACACCAACAAATGAGGCGAAACTTCTTTACTCGACCTAACCGTTCCTCTAGATCTAGCTAGATCGTCAAACTCATGCCAAAACGTACCCGATTTTACGTAAGCCACATAGTGATTTGTAATAAACTTTGCGAGACCAGCCAGTCGATAGACTTTATCCCCGATTTCTACGGTTTGCGCAACCGAATCGAGGGTGTGGCGAAGGCTTTCATTCCGTACGGTGTAACGGAGGTCCGTCAAAACGGAAGTATTGATCAATATGTGTGATCCATATTCTTTTTGATCTTCTATAGAACTATGGCACTTGCGGCACGTCCGTTTTGTAGAATGCCTCTGATCGATTGCCTTTTGCATAAAATCGAAACCTTCAAGTGCTTTTGAATTCACAGCTGCAAACTATTTTTTAAACGGAATCATACCTTAGACAACAATAAAATCTAAGTTGAATATCTCGGTTCCTAATCTGTACCAAAAAAGCATACTTTTGCTTTGTCGTATAAGCAAGAAAAAACAACAAAAAACGAAAAAGACAAAATTGTTCG
This sequence comes from Cordilura impudica, assembly GCA_963682025.1. Taxonomy (NCBI): domain Eukaryota; kingdom Metazoa; phylum Arthropoda; class Insecta; order Diptera; family Scathophagidae; genus Cordilura; species Cordilura impudica. The sequence goes on along the minus strand of OY821519.1, from coordinate 32,975,007 downwards.
TGAAATTTGTATTGCTTGATGCTGAGTGCTGTGTGTGTGTATTAGAATGCACTTGCTACCCTGCCGGCAACTCAACTAACTTTTAATGCACTTATATCTGACTATTACGCAACTAGTGGTGGTTGATACTTGGATTACTTTCAATGAAACAAACTGACTATTTTAACATTGCGCTGTCCTAGGCAGTAGTCCATTGTCTGACTCTGCATGACTTTAACTAAAGGGGAAAGCTTTTGGAAATCAGATATTAAGGGGGGTAAAAACGCCCTGGGTACCTGTTTGTATGCAACATCTCTAAGGTCATATATTCAAAATCTGATGAGATGCTGATGCTTCAAATCGCGATTTTAAGGCAGAATCAACAGAACTATTGTTAAAACCATCGGAGACTATAGAACTATGCTGGGTGCAACTTTTCTAAGGGTATATATTCAAAATCTGATGAGATGCTGAGATTTTTTTTGCGAAGTTGGCATCTCATACCCTTAAATCTTTAAATCGCGATTTTAAGGTTAAATCAATAGAACTATTGAAGAACTATTGCAGGAACTATAGAACTATGCTGGATGCAAGTAAATTTGCATGTTTTTAGTGAGATGCTAAAATTTGAGATGCCAACTTCACAGACATCTTTTTCTAAGTCTTTTAATTTATAGTTTAATTAATTGTTAATTAATAAAAATATAAAATTATAAAGCATCTTTTTTACCATTGACGACCAATTGGACATATATGTCCCGTACTGTATTTTGCTGAATAATAAACCGATTCCAAATATTTTGATGTTTCTGAAAACCATAAATACTGGTCCATGTTATCTTAAAATTTTAATGTTTTTTGTTTAATAACGTCCGAATTAATGACATCCAAATATGATTAAAAAAAAAAAACACAATTTTCAGACTTTGGGGTCACCGTCTTAGGTCCTGAGAATATATGTACCACCTTTTTTGGTATGGTCTGAAAGCTAAAACTATTCTCTGTCGACTCAAGTCAGCTTTAAAAAATCGGTTGGAAAAAGTGGAAAATATAAGAAAAAATAAAAATGGGACATATATGTCCCATGGGTATTGAAAGTGTTAAGAGTTTGTTAAAAGTTACACTAGCCAACAAGGTTTTGGACTGGTGCAACCAAATATCTTTCCTAGGGTAATTTGGTGGGCTGAATTCGAATCTGTAATTGGTTTTTCTCTATCGCATCAGGTTTTCGAGATACAAAAAAAAGTTTTTATTCGTTTTTTACATAAAAAATAATTAGTTTATTTAAAAATCAATGAATTTTCAAAAGTGAATGACGTTATTTGAACGTCGTTTGTATTTTGTTGGTACGGTTTCACGTATTAGATTCCAGCAATAGTCTCCCAGCATGCTTTTGTCCCAAAATCCTTGATAATTTCTTTCAATTTTCATTAAATCTTGGTGAGCACGCTCCCCTTTTTTCCTTTTGTGGAAAAAATCTAAATGTAAATGAAGAAAATGCATTTTGAGTGACATTCGTGCACCTAATTCGTGATAACTTTACAATAATTCAGCAACAATTTGTCTGTAGTTTTCACTCTCATTGTTTCTAAGAAAACTGTCCAAGATGCTCTTAAAACAGGGTGCATATTTTTTCTCCAATAAACATTGTGAAAAATTGTCATCATTCAATAGCTTCCTGACCAGAGAGCCAACAAATATGCCTTCTGTGATTTTAGCATATGAAATTTTTAGGGAAAACCGCTAACAAATATTTAAATGCTGCACTATATTTGTCCAGAGCCTTGACAAAGTTCTTAAAAAGGTCAAATTTTATGTGCAGCGGCAGAAGAAGAGCGTCATTTGGATCAATTAATGGTTTATTTGAAATGTTTGTTTTCCTGGTGCATACTCAGTTCTTTTTGGCCACTCTGTTCCGACGTAATGATGAGATGTAGCGCGACTATCCCAAAGACATAGGAAACAACAATAATTTGTGAATCCTCTTTGCATACCAGTCACCTAAAACAATGATCTTAAACAGATTAATTTACAGTTATTTACGATGGTCTATACTATATATGCAAATAAATTTAAATCACACACCTTAAGGTCACCACAGATCTTCCATTTATGATCGTTGTATTTGAGTAATATCAAAATTGCAGTCATTGATTCGTAATTTTCCTTTGTGTTAATGGCATAAGCAATTGGTATAGATGGCTTTTCATTCCCATTATGCAAAAGAAGAGTCTTTAAACTGTACTTAGAACCATCAATAAATAATCTTCATTCAGTTTTGTCATTTGGCTGGTTCATTTTTTGAAATAAACCATCAACATCAGTACAGTATAGAATAGAGTGGTTCCTTCCAAAATATGCAGCCAATTCCAAGCTGCTATCTCTATAGATTGTTACTTTTGTCCCAACTGCAAGATGTTTCCACTGCTGCATGCGTGAAGCTAGTAATTCTGCGTCTTGTTTCGTTAAATGTAAATCCCGAATTAGATCATTCAGCTCAGCTTAAGTCACTAAATGGCGTTCATCATCAGACTCATACAAACTACCATCCATCGTGAAAGATGTTTCGGACTCACTGTTCGTAGCACTGGGAGGGACTAGTAATGGATCATGTGGTGGACGTTGAACTGGTTTGGAAACCGATGGGACATTCGCGTAATTAATATTTGTTCGATTTTTCATATTGAATCCAGCAACTTTTGTTAAACAGAAATAACAATCGGTTTGGTGGTTACTTGACTCTCTCCAAAGTACTGGAATTGAAAAGTCGAAATAGATCTTCTTGCCATTTGACCACTTGTATAAAACAGTTCTGCTACTATTGTAAAACTTTGTCGGTGTCCACGGTTTAACCAAGTTTCTGAGAGCAAAACCATAATAATGTAAATATGCATATTTTAATGATTCTGATATTGCATATCCTTTTTTTCCAACCAAATATTCACCACACAAAAAGCAAAAATAGCTTGAATCAGTAACACATGATCTCACCTGGCATGCATAAACGCTACTAAAGGGGTTTTCAACAGGGACGCTACAAAAGTATAAAGACAGGGACAGCAAACGACGCCATATTTCTTGCCGCTCTTTTGACATTTCTCTTCAGTAAGGTTTGCCATTTCATGATGGAAAGATATATGAACCAACAACGAGTCGAAATTATAAAAATTTACTACCGAAACGTTAAGAGCGCTACGTCCAATTTATGGTCGTCATAATCGTCCTAGCAGACCAACAATTGAGCATCTAGTGGAAAAATTTGAATCCACGGGCACAGTACAAAATGTTCCCGTGCCAGTGAGACAAAGAAGTGCCCGTAGTGTCGAGAATATTGCTGCCGCTGAGGCTTCAGTTGAAGAAAGCCCAAATGTGTCTCTCACACGTCGTTCTCAAGCGTTGGGCATCTCTGTGACATCGTTGTGGCGAATTTTTCGAAAATATCTTGGCCTAAATCTTTACAAGATCAAATTGACGCAAGAACTGAAGCCGCTTGACAACCAGAGGCGTCGTATGTTAGTGAATTGGGCTGAGCAACAACTTGAAAATGATTCGGATTTTCATCGAAAAATCATCTTCAGCGATGAGGCTCATTTCTGGCTGAATGGCTTCGTCAATAAACAAAATATGCGTTATTGGTCAGACAGCAATCCACACATACTCCATGAGTCATCGTTGCATCCCGAAAAAATTACGGTTTGGTGCGGTTTATGGGCCGGCGGCGTCATTGGGCCGTGATGATCAAGACCGGCACGTTACTGTGAATGGGAATCGGTACCGTTCAATGATAATCGAATATTTTTGGCCCCAATTGGATGATATGGACTTGGAGGACATGTGGTTCCAACAGGACGGCGCCACAAGCCACACAGCGAATGTCACAATCAATTTATTGGAAACCAAGTTTGGAGAACGTGTTATCTCACGAAATGGTCCAGTCGATTGGCCGCCTCTGTCGTGCGATTTGACGCCGTTGCACTATTTCCTGTGGGGCTACGTCAAGTCTATGGTCTATGCCAACAAGCCAGCGACGATTGATGAACTTCGTACGAATATCGAACGTAAAATTGCAGCAGTATCGGCCGATTTATGCTTGAAAACCGTCGAAAATTGGGTTCAGCGTCGATTTCCATATATAATGGCATCGAACGTACTTTCACAGGAATAAAGAATTTCATTGATATCCAAAACAGCTTTTGTTTTATTTAAAAAAACTTTTGTAGCGCTCTTATTGAAAAAACCCTTTATTATGAAGATTTAGAATGAAGGTGGGCTTCTGTGAAATTAATAATTGTGAAATTGTAGTGTCAGTATTGACTGTTTTACAGTATTGCCAGCATGCGATAAAAAGAGAACATGACGTTATAGCCCAATTTTTATGCCAGATTCAGCGCACCCAGATTAGTTAAAAAACATGCTTCGTTTCTGCAGTCCATTTTTTTTTAATTTGTAGACCAGTGTTATTTTTTAATACTTCGATCTAGCCCGGTTTCAGATTCCTTACGAACATGATGAAGAAACTCCTCAGAACGTAAATTTCCCTATAAAAATTCTTCTTCTGTTTCTACAGAGCGCCGAGCACAATGGCCCGCCCAATCCCCGAATCTAAACCCGATCTTAAATCTGTGATGCGGCTTTAACATACGAATTGACCGTACTAAAGCAACAAATTAAATCTATTATGGTAAGAAATCTAAAAGGCATGGAATTCCATACCCCTGAAAAGATATTGGAAATTACTATCGCCAATGCAGCGTTGATGCACTGCCGTTATTATATATCGTGGTTATGAATGAATGACATTGCTAAACATGCCATAGACTGGAACCCGCAGGGCAGTCGTCGTATTGGAAGACCATCACACACCTGGAGACGGCAAATTGATGTTGAAATTTACCATTTACAACTGCGTTGGAATGAAATTAAACATCGTGCATCAGATCGAATTTATTGGAAAAAGGAATGAAAGGATTTTTAAGTTTAACTAATGTGTGCTATTTAATTTGTCGATCAAATGGGTAAGTCGTTCCGATAAATAAGTCGCCGTGGTTAACAAAAATATAAAATGGTCCAAAAAAATAGTGAAAAGAAAATAAAATTAAGTGTATTCACATTTTTTTTATAAAACGTGCTATTTAAAATATCGCCACTGTAAGTCAGGAAGATTTTAACATCATCAGCATGCATTAATATATTGCAAAATTGATTGAAGCTCGGGAAATCGTTTATGAGTAAGGAAACGAATGCCCTGCGGAATTCCTGAGAAGACATTCACACTTTTGGAGGTTTTATTTTTGTATTAACATTCTGTTGTCTATCACATAGCCTTGATCCATTTTAGACTATTGGGAGTAAACCCCAACAAATTTAATTTCTTTAGAAGATGTTGATGGTTCACTTTATCAAACGCTTTAATAAAGTCAGTTTGTTTGCTATTTACAAATCCTCGGTTGACTAAAGTAGTTAACTATAGTAGGTTAGTTATAGTTGAGCAATCTTTCCGAAAGCCATGCTGAAACGGTAATTAGGTAGTCTGTGTCGAATTTCTTAAAAAGTTTGGGAATTGAACTAAACTTGGCGAATCCTGTATAGTTTTTTATATCTGACTTACAGAAGTCTCTTGTGTTTTACGTGAGTACCTGTGTCGTTGACATAACCTCACGGTTCTCTGAACACTGGATCGGAATATGCGTCGACCACCGCCCCGTTTTGTAGAAACTACACTCAGGTACCAATTCAAGATTTGTGCATTTGGGCAACAAATCCCACTCCTTGGTGGGAGTCGAGGTCTACCTAACACACCTCTGCTGTTCTAAGGGTCACAGCGCCCGGTTGAATGCAACTCCACATCGAGCTGTGCTCTTCCCGCGATTTGGGTTCAAACCACAACCACCACTATACTCCAGCTGGAATCTGTGATTGCAGGGGCTTCTGACTACTAAGCCCCCGGTCAGACTTCGTAGCAAAGCTGCTACCAGTATAGCTCGAAACAGCTATGGACTGGTGGCTATTCGGAGGTCTCAGTCCCATACCCAGACATTCATCCTGTGGGTGAGTGTGTAGGTACACTACTAAGCCCTTCTAGAAAGTCTTGAAAGTCTGACTTACAACCGGATTTAAATAAAGGAATATCTGAATTTCTCCAATGAGTTTCAGTGATGACCTACTCATTCGACGCAAATCTCTTACCGCCGAGCCATTTCTTCAAGTTTGGAAACATGGGGTTAATTTTGGAGAACATGATGGATGGCGTAAAAGCTCATAGTTCAATTTATGGATTTTTGCCATGGCGACTACACACGTGTGTGCTGGTGCGATGTCATAGTGCAATAACACTTTTTTCCTTGCCATATGCAGTCGTTATCGAACTCTGTCCAAATCGAATGTCGAATCTGTCCAACAGCTGTGTATAATATTCGCTAGTGATCGTTTTACCCTCTTCAAAGTAATCGATGGCACCATGATCTTGTTGACCGACATGATCATGACCTTGGTCTTCTTCGGTGCATGTTCACTCGGAGAAGTTCATTGCTTTGACTGGTGTGTTGAGATGTATCCGTGTTTCGTCCAAGGTAACGAAACAGCACAGAAATCCTTCGGATTAGGGTTAAACAGAATACAAACACTTCTTTGAAGTAGTCACAAAAAAAATAATTTTTTATGAGCACTCGAAATTCACTTTATTCCACTTTTGGAAAAATTCTCCATGACTGTCAAACACAAACTAAATGTAGCAATTAGTTCAAAATTTCACAGTAGCCTGTTATCAAATGGTAGTTGAGACAGGAGCAGTGTTGCCTTTTAATTAACTACGAGGGAAGTTCAAAAAGTCACGTATTTGTCAAACTGCCCACGTATAGTATTTATCAACAGATGAGCTGGAAACTGAAAATCGATTAAAGTAAAAGCCCGAATAATTAACAACCTTAGTACAGGGTGTGCCATCTCTTATTTCAGTATCTGAATATTGAATAACTTAAAAAAATCGATTTCCATTTGTGTGATATTTTTTTTTAACTTGGTCCTTTTGAATTCATTTGGACTAGTTCTTAAATGCATCAAGAATAAAATGCCCGCCTCTATTGGCCACTGCAAAATGTACCCTTTTTGCGTCTTCGGCAGTATAGCGGTAATTTCGACACGATTGTTTGACTTGAGCTCGTCAATGGCCTGAGGCTTTTCAAATAATTCCGCAAGAAGAATTCCGAAAAGATCAGATCTGAAGATCTGGGCCAAATCACCGCATTCGTTATCGTGATTTTTCGATCGAAATTATTTTTTTATTTTCCAAAATAAAATACTAAGAATAATTTTACTCTGCCACAGGTAACGAATTATGGCACCTAATTCAGAGTAAAAGTGAAACGAGGGCTGAAGTTCGTCCGTCTTCTCTAAATAACAAACCCAAATATGTAATTTCGATTGATTTTACTCGATATCGAATGCGGTGATTTGGCCCCTGGTTGGCCAGTCAATGTCGCCTTTTCTTTTGACATAACACGTCCAGGGAATTTTTGTTGTAGAAACTCTATTGTTTGATTTGAAGTGTGGCATGGTGCATAATCTTGTTGAAACCAGTAACCGTCCAGAGCTTTTTTATGCAGTTGCGGGCAGATATAATGAACGAACATCCATCGATATCGTCTCCCATCGACAGTTTCTTCTTCTTTAAAGAAATATGTTCCAATGATCGATTTGGCCCAAACAGTCAATTTTTGGTCATGCAATGGTCGTGTCTATTCTTCGCTGCCACAGTGTGAAATGGGCCTCGTCGGTCATTAAAATTTACTTCTAAACTTCAGGTTCAGTGTCAACCATTCGAGCGACTGTTTGACCGTATTGCAAGCGACGTGGTCACTCATCTGCCAGAAAAATTCTTTGAGTGATTTGCAATTTATACGGATGAACTGCATGTGGACGATCTCCCAAAATCCCGTGCTCCACAATATTCGACACTAAAGGACGAATAGTGTTTTTGGACGGTGCTTTTTGGCCACGATATTTTCGATGTTATAACACAACACTACGATTATTTTCAATGTACAGCGTTACTATTTCGGCGCGTTGTTTTGGTGTAAAGCGATACACCTTAAAAACATATGTTCTTAAGTCAATCAGTTGACAAATGTCAAAGTTATTATGTGTTGCCATACCGACATAAAGGATGGCGCACCCTGTATACATATACACCCATCCTATGATATGATTTGTTCCACATGGGAGCTTTAAAAACACAATACTAAAAGATTTTAAAGAGTTAGACATTTTATATATTTAAAAAAATATTTAAAAACTTTTTCTTTCCATTCATCGGTTTTAAGCTACAACAAACAACAATTAACAATATTGTACGTTCATTATTCTTTAATATTTGTAAAGTATTAAAATCAGAATATTTCACAACATTTTTTTTGTCATAAAAGTGGTTCAGGTTATTTTTTTTTAACTTTTGTACTTTTAACGTTCCTACACTAAAAAAAAAAAAAAATGTCAACTTTATTGTATGGCTGTATGTACTCGTATGAATGACATGGTTATATTGTCGTCTATTCATTAATTTCATATATGTATATATAAATGATAATTTTATGACAAGGGATTATCTGAATGTGGATTTTCCATTTATGAGAAATACAAAACTTCCGTTTTTGTTTCATGTGATGCACTCAAAGGGGGGCCATTTCAAAATGCTTTTTATTTCATCTTTAATGTCTGTATGTGGGTGAATTTATTGTTTTTATGAAAATTTAAAGAGAGATTTTCATTTCTCACATCCATATAGAACAATACAATGATTTGTCTTTTAATGTTGCTCATGCAACAATTTTTTGACAAATGAAATGCACTTATTTATTGAAAAGATTGTGTCTGTGTGGCTGTGCTGTTGTTTTGTGTTGAGATTGTCGATATTCAAATAGTTTATGATTACAATTAGTTGAGGCATTAAATGTTAAAGTCTTGTTATTTTTATGTACAGTATGCGAAAAAAAATGTACTTAAACGCATGTGTTATTTTCTTATTGTCTCACATCTATATATTAATACATGAAGGTAACTTTTTAGTTCCCTTTTTAAGAATTATGCGGGCACGGACGAGTGTGAAAATTGGTATAGTTATGGTTCATATGGAGGAGAAGCTGAGAATGATAAAATTTATGTTTAATATGTCTTAAAAATATATTAAATAAAATAAAATATTTCTAATAATTCGTTACACCCTGTTAATGAGAATGATTTTAATTGTATATGACATGCCCTGTGTTGAATTGCTTGAATTGATTAGCATACCTTTAGGCTCATTTAAATATTCATAAATTTTTAAATTGAATGAAAAAATAGGATTTTCTATAATTTTCCCTCGAATTTCGAGTGCTGTGCTATACTATTTAGTATTTTTTAATTTATTAAATTTTTTTTATTTTATTAATAATTTATTGCATTAATAAATTATAATAAATAAATGTTTGTATTATCTCTAAAATTAACGGTAATTTCTCTTACTTAACACAAAATTGAGAGCGAAATTGTTTAAACGCACTCTGATGTTCATTTAAACTAGCAGATCCCAGCCCACGAAATTCGAGTGCAAATTCTATGAAATTTTATGTTTACATTTAATAAATTATTTTACACGACCCTAAAGGTATGCTAATCAATTTTAGCCAATTCACAATTCAACACTTTTTATTGTCGTTATTGGTTTATGTCCAAAATTAATTTTGTCGTTATTGATTTATGTCCAAAATTATTTTTCAATTCACATTAACAAATTTATTAAACACACACACATCATTAAATAATTTTATGTATGTGTAAGTAGCAATTGTAAATTTTACTAGAAAAAAAATTTTAAGTTTAAAAATCTGTAAATCTGGCGGACAACAAAAAAGAAATACCTTTGAAATATACAAATAAGAGTGTTTTAGTAAAGTTCTAATCGTGACAAAACAAGCAAGACATAAAAAATAATTCACATAATTTTGAAAATAATAGTAATGAGTAGTGGAAAATACATTGCTAGTGATGAAAAAACGCAATTAAAAATTTTAAACAAAAATGGATTTTCTAATAGAGAAATTGCTAGACAAATCGATAGTTCTGTATTCTTTGTTCGACGATTTGTCATCATTATGAACAAAACTATACCTGCTTCAAAAAAAAAAAAAAAAAAAATAATAATAATAAAAGATGTACAAAGTTACCGACAAATAAATCTTATAAAGAAGGGGCCACAAAAAATAAACATAATGCTCCCGAAATTGTAGCAAAATTGGTCGTCCTGTTGGAAAACAACGAGTCCAACAAATTCTGTCAGTGTATTCGTACATTATTAATGGAAATTGTCGGAAAAAGTATAGAATTTGCCAGATACCATATGTCATGGACATATGAGTGGCAAAATTCAATTCTTTCTGATGAAAAAAATTTAATTTAGAAGGACCTGATGGTCACAGTTTTTATTTGGCATGATTTACAAAAGCCAAATGCTCCTAAAATTATCAAAAACTTTGGTGTTATGGTGTGGGGTGGTTTTAGCTACTTTGGTAAACTAAAACTTTGATTTATTTCAACAAAGATGAGATCCGAAACATATTTTGAAGATGTAGAGGATGTCTTAATTGATTATTTGGAGGAAAATTCGGAGCAAATTTTTACCTATCACATAACTAAGGTTTCAAAGGGCTTCTTTTCGCAAGCTTCAATTCCACTTTTAGACTAACCAACTAGAAGTCTGGACTTGAACCCAATAGAAAATGTCTGGGGAATATTGTCAAGCACAGTTTATGCTAATAGTAAGCAGTACGACAGCGGAAGAGATAGAAATAGCAATTCACCAAGCGTGGCTAGACGTTAAAATGGATACTCTCAGGACCTTAACAGATTCAATGCCTAAGAGACTATTTGATGTCATAACAAATAAAGGAGAAACAAAATATTAATGATAAAATACAATGAAAAAAATTAATTAAAAATGAATAACAATAATGCGTTTAAAGAAATTTCGCTTTACTCTTCTTTCTTTAAAATTTTTTTTTTTTAACAATTAATACTAAATTCAAAAAAATTATAAATGTATTTAAATGATTTCCAATAACCTCTTAAAATATAGCAAAAAAATTGTGTTAAAATTACACAAGGGAACAAAATTGAACTTTTTTTGTGTTGATTTGAAATTTATAGCAAATTTTTACTAATTTGAGGTCGCTGATTTCAAATCTGCACTTGGTTTTTTTCTATCAGCTCGACTTTTCGAGATATACCGTTATGTTCAAAATTAAGGCACTTCCGCTACATATATTGGAATAACTTGAAAACGGTTCACCATATTAAATTAAAAAAAAAATCCGAAACTCGCAAACAATATTCTCTTAAAGCTGTGCTTACTTTGTTTTTAAATTTTCCAAGTAGTTTTAGAGATATCGTTCAAGTTTTGAAAAAAAAATTAAAATTTTTTTAAAAAAAACATTTTTTTTGTTCTTTAAAAATTCCTAAAAAATAAAAATGGGACAAAAATCACAGTTTTGGTCTACAAACAGTTAGTTAAATATATTTCGAATAAAATGAGCTTTATTTCATTGCAATCGGTGCACAACTTTTGATTTTGTTCACGATTTACTGAATTGATATAAATCGCGATTTCCATACAAAAATAACATATTCTAATGTGTAAGTGTTTGTATGTAATAAGTTAGTTTTTTATGATTCTAAGAATTAAAAAAATTAAGTAATAAAAAAAGATTATTTCATTTTTATGGTCAGCTATACTTTTTAATTTAACACAAAAAGAGAATTTTAAAGAAAAATAAAAAATTTTAATACACAAATATTACAATGTAATTACAACTCATCGAAAAATTTTCTTTTATAAGATTTTCTTAAATAACCTTGTTTAGAGGGATTTGTTTTAATGCTCCAGCAATAGTCCGCCATCATATGCTTATCTCAGTGACCCTGGTACCGCTCCTCTATAGTGCGGATATCTTGATGGAAACGTTCACCTTGTTCTTCACTGAAGTCTCCAAGATTTTCAGGGAAACAATCCAAATGACTGTGTAGGTAGTGCACCTTAATGCTCATATTACAACCAAGCTGCTTGAAATGTGACAACATGTTATCCACGTGGTCCGAATAGTGCTCACCCTTTTTGTTTCCCAGGAAATTGCGCACTACCCAAACAAATTCATTCCAAGCATTTCTTTCAATATGTGTCATGGAATTACTAAAATTTTCATCATTGATTAATTTTTTTGATTTGAGGGCCATCAAAAATGCCAGCTTTCAGTTTCTCCGAACTCAAATTGTTGAACTTTTTACTGATATATCTAAAACAATCACCGTCCTTGTTGAGAGCTTTGACAAATTGTTTCATAAGTCCTAGCTTGATATGGAGAGGTGGCAGTATTATGCGATCCCTGGGCACAAGTGGTTGATTAACTATATTGTGGTTTCCTGGAACCATAGCTTCCCTCGAAGGCCAGTCTTTCTTACTCCAGTGTTCAGATCTGGAAATTGTGGAAATTGTGTGTAGATGTAGATGGTTGTGGTTCTGAATCCTCACTAGAGTACAGGACTGGTTGGGTAATAGACAACATGTTAGGATAAATCCATTTAGACCGGTTTGTTTTATTAATGCCTGTTATGTTGACAGCGCAAAAATAACAATCATCATAATGATTCGAAGGTTCCCGCCAGATCATTGGTGTTTTATACTTGAAGTGGGTCCGTTGCTTGTTTGCCCATAACCTTAAATACTCTACACAGTTTTTACATACAGTATTAGGAATCCAGTACTTGTCACGGGTTTCCATGGTAAATCCGAAGTAGTCAAAATAAATTTTTTTAATAAAATCTGACACACTTTTTCTATTTTTTATAAACGTGTATTCGCCACATATGTTACAAAAATAGTTGGGATTGATTTTACAGGTGTTTCTTGACGTAGCCATTGCACAATTTTGAAGTATATATCAAAGTAACACAATTTTCAATAAATAACACACGGGAACAAAATTGAACTTTTTTGTGTTGACTGATTAAATGTTCAATGTAAAATGATTTATATTTTTTGTCGTTATACTTTTCGCTTTCGTAAACACTTGTTGAATGAGAAAAATTGGTTGAATGAACCCATAAAAATACTTAGTAGTTTTTTACTGAAGTACCAAAAAAAATTATATCCACAATTTTATTGACAGTCACTTATGAATGAACACATGTGTTCAGGGGAATTCCTTTAAAAAATCATCCGTTACCAACGGTAAACCACACATCAATAAAAACAAGTGGACTTTTCTTTTTTCTCTTTAATTGACTGTGAACTGACTAGGTGTCATAAAGGGACAATAAAATTTATAGGCGTTATGAGTTTGCTACCGCAACCATAAAAATGAAATAATCTTTTTTTATTACTTAATTTTTTTAATTCTTAGAATCATAAAAAACTAACTTATTACATACAAACACTTACACATTAGAAAATGTTATTTTTGTATGGAAATCGCGATTTATATCAATTCAGTAAATCGTGAACAAAATCAAAAGTTGTGCACCGATTGCAATGAAATAAAGCTCATTTTATTCGAAATATATTTAACTAACTGTTTGTAGACCAAAACTGTGATTTTTGTCCCATTTTTATTTTTTAGGAATTTTTAAAGAACAAAAAAAATGTTTTTTTAAAAAAAATTTTAATTTTTTTTTTCAAAACTTGAACGATATCTCCAAAACTACTTGGAAAATTTAAAAACAAAGTAAGCATGGCTTTAAGAGAATATTGTTTGCGAGTTTCGGATTTTTTTTTTAATTTAATATGGTGAACCGTTTTCAAGTTATTCCAATATATGTAGCGGAAGTGCCTTAATTTTGAACATAACGGTATATCTCGAAAAGTCGAGCTGATAGAAAAAAACCAAGGGCAGATTTGGATTCTGCGTCCCAAATAACCTTAAAAACAATATTCAGTTCTTAATCAACAGAACCATTGTTCCCTTGTGTTATTGAATAAAAAATTACTAGAAAATAATAAGTAAATTTCGCTTACTGTTTTTAAAAAACAATTTTGACAACAATGTCTTTTTAAGTTAGAAGCTTAATAATCTAACCTATAAAAACAAAGTTTTTATTAAAACTCTTTCTTTCCTTATGCATATGAGTTTTGATCTCTCCGTGACTGTGCGTGACAATATTAAAATTAATCTATGGTCACAATAAGTCTATGGACAAAGTTTCAGATCGATCGGATGAGGGGAAATGGGATTTAAATTATTCCGTGACTTTGTGTGACTGTGCGTGACTACTCCAAAATTAATCTGTAGTCACAACAAGATCAATTGGATGAGGGGGAATGGGGTTGACCCACGACAGACGGACAGAGAGAATGAATTAAAAGAAAGTGTTTAAAAATTAAATTATCTACACTATTACATGGAGTGAAAACTCCGTGGCCTAACAATGAAAACCCAGTTTTTTGGATTTTAAATCAATTTTATTCTTAAACGTAATCCCTTGAAAAGATAGGATTTGCTAAACTCTTCAAAATAGGCTTGCACCTCTGATATGACTTCTTCATTAGTGGGAAAACTCTTTCCCTGGAGCCATCTTTTCAAGTTTGGGAACAAATAATGATCTCTGGGGACAGATCTGAAGGATACGGGCGGTAGGGAAGCAATTCGTAATGTAAGGACTTCAATTTTTCTGAAGCCAAAGCAGATGAATACGCCGGTGCATTGTCATGATGGTACAAGACTTTTTTTTATTTAAGTAGGGTCGTATTTTCTTAATTTCTTCATCCAACCTGTCCAATAACTTAACATACTTGGAAGTCATTGTTTTTCCTTTCTCCAAGTAATCAATAAGTAAAGGTTTTTTCAACAGAGACGCTACAAAAGTAGAAAGACAGGGACAGCATACGACGCCATATTTCTTGTCGCTCTTTTGACATTTCTGATCAGTAAGGTTTGCCATTTCATGATGGAAAGATATACGAGCCAACAACGAGTCGAAATTATTAAAATTTACTACCGTAATTCGGAGTCAGTGGCCTCAACGTTAAGAGCGCTACGTCCAATTTATGGTCGTCATAATCGTCCTAGCAGATCAACAATTGAGCGTCTAGTGGAAAAATTTGAATCCACAGGCACAGTACAAAATGTTCCCGTGCCAGTGAGACAAAGAAGTACCCGTAGTGTCGAGAATATTGCTGCCGCTGAGGCTTCAGTTGAAAAAAGCCCAAATGTGTCTCTCACACGTCGGTCTCAAGCGTTGGGCATCTCTGTGACGTCGTTGTGGCGAATTTTGCGAAAAGATCTTGGCCTACATCCTTACAAGATCAAGTTGACGCAAGAACTGAAGCCGCTTGACCACCAGAAGCGTCGTATGTTCATAAATAGGGCTGAGCAACAACTTGAAAATGATTCAGATTTTCATCGAAAAATCATCTTCAGCGATGAGGCTTATTTCTGGCTGAATGGCTTCGTCAATAAACAAAATATGCGTTATAGGTCAGACAGCAATCCACACGTACTCCATGAGTCATCATTGCATCCCGAAAAAATTACGGTTTGGTGTGGTTTATGGGCCGGCGGAGTCATTGGGCCGTACTTCTTCCGTGATGATCAAGACCGGCACGTTACTGTGAATGGGAATCGCTACTGTTCAATGATAACCGAATAATTTTGGCCCCAATTGGATGATATGGACTTGGAGGACATGTGGTTCCAACAGGATGGTGCCACAAGCCACACAGCGAATGTCACAATCAATTTATTGGAAACCAAGTTTGGAGAACGTGTTATCTCACGAAATGGTCCATTTGATTGGCCGCCTCGGTCGTGCGATTTGACGCCGTTGGACTATTTCCTGTGGGGCTACGTCAAGCCTATGGTCTATGCCAACAAGCCAGCGACGGTTGATGAACTTCGTACGAATATCGAACGTGAAATTGCAGCAGTATCGGCCGATTTATGCTTGAAAACCGTCGAAAATTGGGTTCAGTGTCTGGACTTCTGCAAGCGTGCCCGTGGTGGCCATGCAAAAGAGATCGATTTCCATACATAATGGCAATGAACGTACTTCCACAGGAATAAAGAATTTCATTGATATGCAAAACCGTTTTTGTTTTATTTAAAAAAACTTTTGTAGCGCTCTTATTGAAAAACCCTGTACCCACGTCCATCTCAAAAAACACTGGCCATTGCTTTCCAGCCGATTGTTAAGTCTTTGGTCGCTTTGGTCGGCTTTCGCAGGCTTGTAACCACTCCGCAGACTGTCTATTGGACTCCGGTGTATAATAATGAAAATTCAGTTGAATTTACTTCAAACATCTCCAAAGTATACTTCGAATTATGAACACATATCAGTTTTTTCAACTGTTAAAAATCGGGGCACCCATCAAGCAGAAAGCTTTTTCATATTTAAATGATCATGTAATATAAGCTATCTCACTCACACTAATTTTTCGATCATCTAATATAACCTGACGCACTTTTCATACGTTTACTTCGGTAACTGCCTCATTTGGACGACCACGACGATCTGTATTATTTCTGCTCGTACGATCACGTTTAAATTCGGATGAATACCACCTTTTAACCATTGAATATGACGGCGAAGATTTACCATAATATTTATCGATCCATTCTTTGCATCGCACGGAATTTTTTCCCACCAAAAAACAATGTTTAATCAAAACACGAAACTCATTGCAATCCATTTTTTCTCAAACTTTAAAAGCAGCGTCATTGATAACTTTTTTTCTAATTAGTGAAATGTCATGAAATTTTTATACAATTTATTTAAACAGTTGGCCCTACTCTATGTTAGGCCACGTACTTTTCACTCCATGTAGTATTTGCTGAAAGTTTCGAATTTAATTACCATATTATTGTTTTTACTGAAACCTGCCTTAATGATAATATTCATAACTCTGAAACTCTTTGTGATAAGTACCATATATACAGATATACAGTCTCAGCAATGTTTCCTTCTGACCAAATTATAGACTCTTTCACAACTGATATTGAATTTGTTGCAATAAAAATTAAATAAAGAAACCATTCATTAATCATCTCATATTCGTATATCCCTGCCGTTTCCAGTGATGAAAGGGCAATTGACCTTTCTTAAAGAGCAAATGCTGAAACGTTTATTGCCAAGCGAACATAGTTTTCAATGAAACGATGAATGCTTTTTGTTTTCAATTCAGGACTCGCTGAGCTTCATCTTTGCGGATGAAGGAACGTTTTGTTCTGAATAATAAGACATGGCTAGATTCTTCAATGGGCTTCCCTCGTCAATATGGTGTTAAACGTGGTAGAAAGGAGTTTGAACGAAGCAAAAACAAGAAGACCATTGCTTTGAGGAAAACCCTTCCTTCATCCTTGTTGGCACATGCGACACAAATGAGTCTGAGGGAAGATGGTAAATTAAAAGCTTAAAAAATGGTCAAAGAAATAACAACCACTTCACCATCTGATGTAGACAAATTTTACGAAAGTTTTTCAAAACCTGCTACAGTGACCCAAATGACTAGAGAGGAAGCATTGGCTGTGTTGGTTGAAGCCAAGCTGTCACGACATCAATATAATATTATCAGTGTTTCCGCTCATGAAAGATTTCCATCATATTCGCAACTAGCGAAAAAGGATTGCTACCCCCAAAAATGAGTGCCTTACGATTTGTGAAACTTCAGCAAAAATAAGTTTACAGGCTCTCTTGGACCATACCGTAGAGCGCATTATATCACTCAAAAACTGTTTAATTGATGCATTAAAGGAAATGGAGCTTTGATGGTAGCTCTGGTCACACACCTTATAAGCAAGCATTCCACGATCCGAATGCTACTGACTTATCGGTTTTTATTACATCAATCGTGCAAATAAAATTAATGTTCAACAGCACAATCATATGGCAAAATCCTCGTCCAGCATTTCCTAGATATTGTAGGCCATTGAGAGTGGAATTTTTAAAAGAAACGACGATTGTTGCTAAGAACGAAAAGGATAGAGTGGATCAGGAAATAAAAAACCTTAAAGAGTCTGTCATTTCTTATGGAGATAAACGCTTGAGAAACTACTAGTACACAAAAATGCTTTTTATGTGGTGCTACTTCCAAAGAATTGAATAATATTGACAAAATGATTTCTTTGCAAGTAAAAACAGAAAATTTGGAGTTCGGTTTGTCGATTCTGCATGGATGGATCAGATTTTTTGAATGCCTGCTCCATTTGACATATAAGCTTCCAATAAAGAAATGGCAAGATAGATCGGACATCGAAAAACAAGTTGTTGCAAAAAATAAAGCACGTATTCAAGAGGAGTTCAAAAATAAAACTTATTATTGATCATCCGAAATCTGGCTTTGGAAATTCGAATAACGGCAACACAGCTCGGCGCTTCGTTCAAAATGCGGACTTTTCAGCGCAAATTACAAAATTGGATGCAAAATTGATAAGACAACTGCATTCAATTATGGTTACCGTTTCTAGTGGTTTTCAAATAAACACTAATGCCTTTGGAGATTTCGCTCCTGATATCGCAAGGTAGTTTGTACAACTGTATCCCTGGTATTATATGTCCCAACTATCCATAAATTTGTAATCCATGGACCAGAAATAATAAACCACGCTTTACTACCAATTGGACAGTTGACAGAAGAAGCACAAGAAGCTCGAAACAAAGATTTCAAAAATTTTAGGGAGCATTTTTCGCGAAAATGTTCTAGAGAAAAATCAAATGAAGATATATTTAAAAGAATATTAGTTACTTCAGATCCAGTAATATCAAATATGAGAAAATAAAAAGAGAAAAAACCCATAATTTGCCTATGAAAGCAATTCAATTGTTAATATTTGAATCAAATCTCGATGGTGAAGAATATGCCAATAATGATGATAATGATTATAGTGATAATGATGATGATAATTATTGATGATGATGACGATAAAGAATCGGATAAGGAATAGAAATGTGTGAATAAATATTATTCTTATTATTTTTTTTGGAAATATTGCAATTTTTAGCAATATTAAAGGTATGTTTTTAAAAATTAACTAATGGAAAATATATAAAATTTGTACTAAATAATATTAAAAAATTGATTAGTTTTACTTCTTAAAGCGAATTTGACAGAAAAAAGTTAAAATTAGAAACAGGGAAAGTTACTTTGAATTAATTCCCACTTTTGGTATCGAAAACCCCACTGTGCGCCGATCACGAGAGTATCATAATTATTTGAAATTTGGTCAATTTCAGCCGATGACAATTTATCAATCAGTAATATTTTTGTTGTTTTTTTTTTTTGCACAAAACATATTTCATAACAAATGTTGATCAATCACTACTACGTCCATTTCAAATCACCAAAGCTTCTTCGATAATGAATGTAAATTCCCTTTACAACATCACTGTTTTCAGTAATATGAAAACACTGAAGAATTCTTTTGATAGTAGTCCTGATAAAATATCAAATAAAATTTTTAAACACTGACTTTCTGTCGTATCCACTAACAATACTTTTTAAGCAGTCCTTGCGTAATGGATAGCCACCATCTCTATGCAAGGAATCTTATATCATCTCTGTTTTTAGAGGCATCGCAAAATTGGGTGCAATCCTCAAACTTCCAGAAAAAATTATAACAGACAACAACACGGTTTTCGAAATCTCCTTCTACAATCACCAACGTTCTGGAACTAACTACAATTATAAATGACGGATTTATAGATCGTATGCAAACCGATGTAATTTACACCGACTTAGTAAAGCCTTTGATATGGTGGTTCATGATTTATTATTATACAAGCTGAGTTCTATGGATTTCAGTTATTCTTTAGTTTTCTGGTTAAAATATTATTTGACGAACAGATCAGAAAAAAATTCAAATAATGTTTGCGAAAAAAGATGAGAGGAAAAACGTGTATTAAGATTTTGTCGATGTCACTCCTTTTGTAATGCAATGACCTGGGGCCAAATCACCGCATTCGTTGTCGAAATTTTTCGAACGAAATTATTTTTTTATTTTCCAAAATAATATACTTAGAATAACTTAACTATGTTACAGTTAACGAATTATGGACCCTAGTTAAGAATAAAAGTGAAAATAGGGCTGATGTTTGTCCGTCTTCTGTAAATAATAAACCAAAATATGGAATTTCGATTGATTTTACTCGATATCGAATGCAGTGATTTGGCCCCTGTCCATTTTGAAGTATTCTTATTCTGTTCAAAATTGAGGAGTGATTAACATTTCCATTGGGAAATGTGGGAATGTTTAAGAAACATAGCAGCGTCTAACAAATTTTTTGGAAAACAGCTGTTTGCGATTGTCAATTTGTATATTAATTAAGATGGTCAAGTTTGCTTGGTTAAATTTAGTTTAAAAACAAGTTTAACCTGACAGCCAAACTGCTGCGTCAAAATCAATGAAAATAAAAAACACATAATTGATCCAGATGTGGAATTGTATAGCCGATGAATATGCGAGACTATCAATAATAATGTAACAATAATCGTATTCCTTGACCTTGGCAAGCCCAATATCAGAATAAAGCAGACAGCTCTTATAACCAGCTTTTAAAAATTAAAACACCCAACTGACCTAGTCTTAATCAGTGGAGGTCAAATATGCGATGTTAATAAAGTGTGTTGGTCTTGCCAAATTATTCCTACGTAAGTACCTTTTTTAGTCACTTTTCGGCGCTATTTAGTAGAAGTGTGCGGTTTACTACTTCTACTTCAATAGGACCTGATTTATATTAACAATCACAATAAACACAGTTCAAGTGTAAGAAAGAAATGGCAAAATAAATAATAGAAAATAATAAAGTGTGCGAGCGATACAACATGTTTGCAAAACATATCGCAGAAAATATTTCTAGTTTTATTTAGTCTGGCAATATTGTCAATCACCCCTATTGTCAATGTCAACGTCGTCGTCACTTCGAAGTCGCTGTCATATTGAGCCGACGTCGACATCTCTTCTTTCACTAAAAGTGTTGTGTTGATGTCGATCGATAATTTAAAATTAATAAATATCATAAGTAATTTCAGTAAAAAATGTTTTTTATGTTGGATTCTAGTGAAAGAATGAGGCAAAGGTCCAACATTTTCAGTTCGCCAGATAACAAGTGAAATTTAAGAAGAACTTAATAATTATTCTTTTCTACAAATTTGTTGATTAAAAAAAAAAACGGTATTTAAATTGCTTTTGGAGAGTTAGGGCCTTCAATGAAGGGTGGGGTAAGATCGATATTTATTTCTTATGCAATAAAACTGGCAACAATGCCAATTAATTGTTGGGAAATATTTCTGTCAAGGAGTATCACAAACCCACCGTATCCGCAATTTTGGAGGAGACACTCGATGTATTGCAAAGACTCATCTGCCCACTTATTATTAAGTTTGAAATGACAGAACAAGAAAATTCAATTTTGGCTTTATGTCTATTCAGTCTTAGTTCAAATTATCAGGAGTTGATCTTTTATGAAACCGTTTTGCTAAAGTTGGTTTGTTTTCAAGTTCTGAAATAATTTTTCCGTCTTAAATAATTTTATAATCTAAAGGCAAGAAATTTTTGTCGATCAAAAAAGAGTCACTTCAATGTAACGACGCTTTAAAATAGCCTTTGAAAATACCAAGTGGCTAACAATAGCAATCGATGTCTGTCAATAATGACTATGATAATGTCATTGTTGTGCCGTCTACGTCAATTGTGTTGACGGCGGCATACATAATAGGGGCGAATGGATCCTAAAATATGTATGTCTGGCAACATTAGAAACAGCTGTGAGAAGGTAAACAATGCAAATTTAATTATATACATGATAAAATGAGAGGAGAAATAAAAGCCCACAAGAACTAAAAGGCCGGAAGAACTTTGAAAGAACTTTGAAAGGAATAACTAAATGAATTAAATGACCGAAAGAACTAAAAGACCGAAAGAATACGAATTAGTTTAGTAAAAAGAATCGGTCAAATGAACTAGTGCCTTCATGAACTACACAACTCTACTATTTAGTCAGGGACTTAAAACATAATTAAACTAGATTTTATGCACAAAACAATTTGGTTTTCGATATGGGAAATGCTCGTATACTAAGAGTTTTCTTTTGTAATTCATTCAAATTTCAAAGTTTCTGATATTATTTAAATTAAAATTATTTAATTCCCAATCAACCAAAAAAATAATAATCTATGAATGTACCCTCCTTATTCCATCAAATGTATCTTATAAATCAAAAATCTCCTCCCTCTTGTATTCAAACATTTTTTGTCGTCTCTTTTGCATGATAATGTCTTTTTCCTCTTTGGTCATGGCTGATTGTTTAGAGTAGGGGGTGTTACACTCGTTTTTTTTTTATTTACTTATTATTATGTATTATGTATTTCAGTATGTAAGATATTTTTTCGTTAGAAAACAGAGCTTAACATTAGATGAAGTGGAACTTCAAATGAAATCGTTAGACATTGAAATTGAAATGAATTACTCAACAATAAGTTTCGAAATAAAATTGATTGTGTTTTTCCGATGCCCTACAACTTGGCGAATTAACAAAATCTGTTATGAATGTAGCAAAAGCTTTCCACATGCTTGCTAGAAAAAGTATCCGTACACTTGGAGATGAAAATTTTAAATATTAATAAAAAATGTTAATAAAATTTTTGTAAGTACGAATTTTTTTTCCCCATGACACATTGGGAATTTTACTTGTTTTTCAAAAAACTACTTCAGTTTTTTTTTGTTAACAACTGTAAGTGCCATAAATAAAATTCATACATTTACAAGTAGGGGAATCCTATGAATTATGCAACGTTGTACAAGTATGTTACATCGATTTAATTTCAGTAGAAGATAAATTTGTTTGCATAAAGTTGATTTGGCTTAATTTTATTTCTATTGGAAACTACGAGTATTTTTTTAATTTAGTCAGAAAATCAAAGAAATCGGTTTTGACGAGAGAAAATTATCCTAAAGCTTTGTAATCAGGGTAAATTTTTTTGTGAAATAGCTCGGATCATAGGCAGTACGTCGATGAAAACCTCAAATCCACCAATTCAATTTCAACAAAACCCCGTTCTGGTCGCCCCTTCGAACTGACTAGGCGTGAAAAACTAGTAAAACAGAATTCCAAAATTATTGCATCCAAAACTAGTTCTAACATCAAAGAATCCGTCGTCAAAAACATCCATGAAGATACTGTACGCAAAATATGAAAAAAAATAATCTAACTATCATGGTCGTGTAACATGTAGAGTCATTCATTTCCGATTTCAATAGAATAAAAACGTATGGACAACTAAGTATGTAACTATGGCTTCAAAAATTTGGGACCCTGTTATATTTTCAGATGACAGCAAGTTTTGCATTTTCGGCATTAAAGGAAAAAAGTTTGTTTGGCGAAAACGTGGAACTGCATTAAATAAAGACAATTTTTTGTCAACGGTTGAACACAGTGGAGTTGGCATTATGGTTTGTGGTGGGGTGTATAGCAGGCAACAGAGTTGGTAAACTCGTATATAAGTGATCTCACTAAATATTGTCATGATCGAACTAAAGACCTAGTCCCCACATATAATCCCGATATTAGCTAACAAAACAAGCAAAAGTATTAAATTCGGTTGTGCCGAATCTCTGATACTTTCCACCTGCATCTTAAACCCAATATTACAACCAATATTAGGTACGGCTACCACTTTCAAACTGTAGTTGGTACAGAAATTTTAATTTCGAATACCAATTAAATTTAAAGTTAATTGTTGCTCTTGTTGGCCAGTTTCTATTACGAGTATAGTTTATTGTTATAAAAAACAATGGCCGGGTCTTCTATAGAAAGAATTAGTTACTAATTGAAAAATGGCATTATTTTCCTTTTACTAGAGTAGAAAACCCTTAAGAACTTTATAGAACAAAAATGAAATTCATTATTTAACGCAGCCGGCGTTATAATACTGTTTTGAGATTTTAGAAGTCATACGATAATTAAAAAAAAAAAATATTCTTGGGTAAACATTTCCAGATAAGTATTAATATTAAAAAACAACTTTTTTGTCTGAATAAGATGGTAATACATATTTAAATTTTAATTAACATTTTTTTTTTTTAGATTTCTAATTTTTATTTTTTTTTTAATTTTTAATTTTAAATTTTTAACTTTTAAATTTTTTTTTTTAATTTTTAATTTTAAATTTAAAATTTTTAATTATTAATTTTTAAATTTTAGTTTTTAATTTTTAATTTTAATTTTTAATTTTTAATTTTTAATTTTTATTTTTAATTTTTAATTTTTAATTTTTAATTTTTCATTTTTAATTTTTAATTTTTAATTTTTAATTTTTAATTTTTAATTTTTAATTTTAAATTTTTAATTTTTAATTTTTAATTTTTAATTTTTAATTTTTAATTTTTAATTTTTAATTTTTAATTTTTAATTTTTAATTTTTAATTTTTAATTTTTAATTTTTAATTTTTAATTTTTAATTTTTAATTTTTAATTTTTAATTTTTAATTTTTAATTTTTAATTTTTAATTTTTAATTTTTAATTTTAAATTTTTAATTTTTAATTTTTAACTTTAAATTTTTAATTTTTAATTTTTAGTTTTTAAGTTTTAATTTTTTATTTTTAATTTTTAATTTTTAACTTTTAATTTTAATTTAATTTTTTATTTTTAATTTTTAACTTTTAATTTTTAATTTTTAATTTTTAATTTTTAATTTTTAATTTTTAATTTTTAATTTTTAATTTTTAATTTTTAATTTTTAATTTTTAATTTTTAATTTTTAATTTTTAATTTTAAATTTTAAATTTTTAATTTTTAACTTTAAATTTTTAATTTTTAATTTTTAGTTTTTAAGTTTTAATTTTTTATTTTTAATTTTTAATTTTTAACTTTTAATTTTAATTTAATTTTTTATTTTTAATTTTTAATTTTTTATTTTTAATTTTTAATTTTTAATTTTTAATTTTTAATTTTTAATTTTTAATTTTTAATTTTTAATTTTTAATTTTTAATTTTTAATTTTTAATTTTTAATTTTTAATTTTTAATTTTTAATTTTTAACTTTAAATTTTTAATTTTTAATTTTTAGTTTTTAATTTATAATTTTAAGTTTTTAATTTCTGATTTTCAATTTTTAATTTTTAATTTTTAATTTTTAAATTTTTAAATTTTTATTTTTAATTTTTAATTTTTAATTTTTAATTTTTAATTTTTAATTTTTAATTTTTAATTTTTAATTTTTAATTTTTAATTTTTAATTTTTAATTTTTAATTTTTAATTTTTAATTTTTAATTTTTAATTTTTAATTTTTAATTTTTAATTTTTAATTTTTAATTTTTAATTTTTAATTTTAAATTTTAAATTTTTTATTTTTAACTTTAAATTTTTAATTTTTAATTTTTAGTTTTTAAGTTTTAATTTTTTATTTTTAATTTTCAATTTTTAACTTTTAATTTTAATTTAATTTTTTATTTTTAATTTTTAATTTTTAACTTTTAATTTTTAATTTTTAATTTTGTATTTTTAATTTTTAATTTTTAATTTTTAATTTTTAATTTTTAATTTTTAATTTTTAATTTTTAATTTTTAATTTTTTAATTTTTAATTTTTAATTTTTAATTTTTAATTTTTAAATTTTTAATTTTTAATTTTAATTTTTAATTTTTAATTTTTCAATTTTCATTTTTAATTTTTCATTATAAATTTTTCATTTTTCATTCTATTTTTCATTTTTGTTTAATTTTTCATTTTGTATTTTTCAATTTTCATTTTTCATTTTCTATTTTCCATTTCTCATATTTCATTTTTCTTATTCATTTTTCATTTTTAACTTTTCATTTTCCGTTTTTAATTTTTTATTTTTCATTATCCATTTTTCATTAGGAATTATATTTTTTCTTTCATATTGGCGATTTTTTTTATTATATCGTGATAACGATAAAAAAATATGTGGCAATACTACTAGGATAGCTCATGGTAGTTGTATTTGTTAGTATGATTGATTTTTTGGTGGCTTTTTTTGAACTGTGAATGTTGTTGTACAACTATTATGTTCATCCACTAAAATATTACAACAAACACACTGGATTTTTTGTTTTTTTTTAGAGGTATTTACATATTTTTGCTCGTATCTAAGCACACTGATGCCCGATTTACCTCATTTTAAATACCAACCTGGTGGGCATAATGGCGAATGATATTACCGTAACCTTACCCATGCAAATGGTTTATTTTGTGAATGAGCTGTATCGACACGAGCTGTGATAAGCATCAAGAATATATAAACTTTATGGGGTCGGAAATAAGTTTTTCGATGCATTACAAACCTATATATAACTTCTGCTACTGAGGTGTGGAGTGTATAAAATTACATCAAAATCTCTTTCAAGTTTGGTTTATACATTAATGACCTCTGACAATTTTTTACCCTAAAACCCTGTCAAGAAACTCATGTTACGTGATATCGTATAGTCGGCTTAGCCCTAGTAACCATTTTTTTTAAATTTTTATACCCTATAAAACTATGTGGTCAGGCCATAATAAACTTGTGCTGATGTTTGTAACTACCAAAAATATTTGAACTAGACCCACAAATATTTGAACTATATCTATCGACTCAGAATCGCTATCTGTCCGTCCGTCTGTGTATCTATGTTAACATTTTAATAAAATTTGGTATAAGAGTTTCTATCGGCCATAGGATGAACGCTATTGATATTGCTGCAAATCGGTGCATGTTCAAACCTAGTCCACATACAAATGACTCTTATGAGATCGACTTAAATTGCCATAAGATTCGGATTAGTTTATAGAATTCGGTGAAATCGAGTTTGTGTGTTTATTACATCCATTCATCGGTAGTCAAAAATAAACCCGATAGCACAATTCTTAGTCATAGCGCCTATATAAAGCTGCTTCCCGATCATCACTAAAAGCTATCAAAAACAAAAATATTGCACATATTTTTCTCAAATTTGCTTTGTATATTTTTTTTATTTTCAAAAAAATAAGTGACTATCTAAATATGGCGGTCCATTTTTCACCTAGTCCCCATATAAATATAGCCGCCGATATGAACTTTTTCAGATATGCAGGCAAAAAAAATTTATAAAAATTCCATTCAGATATGATTGAAGCTTATTTTCTACAGCCAAATAGTTGGAGCAAAGACCAATTCTCTAAACGCATGGTATAGGGTATCGTATAGTGGGTCTAGAACGACTATAAATTTCTTAGTTGTTTATTTGCTTTTACTTTAATCTCTTAAAACTATACAATGACCTTCAAATATATCCATTTTCATATCAATAATAAGTTTACAAGAAGTATACGTGCGTGCCAAGTGTAGATTCGAAAAACAAGAAAACAAAAAGGAAAACTGTGCTTCACTTAAAGTACTAATGAATAATTTAACAACTTCATACATGGTTATCGTACAACCAAAAGAAAAATACCAAAGAAAAAAAAAAAAAATTGTATTGAATAAAAATCATTTTTGATGTGATCATGAAAAACCAGTACATTGCTACAACAAAGATTTCAATGAACTTTTCTTGCTTTGCAGAACAACTTTGAAGCTACGAAAAGTAACAACATTAATGAAACACTAACAATTAAGAGATGAAAGAAAAAAATTTAACGTAAATGCCTTTAAAATGGTGATATAATACTCGTATGCTGGTAAAAGTTATGGCAAACTTGCTCCAAAGGAATAAACTGAAAAAAAAATATATATATATAAAAAAATATTGTCTTCAACGAGGAAACAATAATTTTTTTTCCATAGTACAAGTAGTTAAAATAATAGTTTCAAGGTAATTTACAAAAAAAAAAAAAAAGAAAAAAAAATAGCCAAGGTGAAATCAGGCGTAACTTGTTTCATCTACTCCAGTCATGGCTAGAAAAAGTTTTCTCAAAGAATTTTATAAGTAGCACATTATTATTTATTGTACAAAGAGCCAAAGAAAGTCTTGGAAAATGAACTTATAAAAAATTTGAACTAAACTCGTTTTTCTTCATCAAAAGAATATTTTATTCAGTTGTACACCATGATCGGCCACAATTCATTTCTTTCCCTTTTTAGTTGCTGCTGCTGCTGCTGCTGGTGCATGCAAGTACTTTGTTTTGGAATGTTGTTAATTTATGTAGGTTTTTTCTAACACATGAGATGTGTAGTTTCTGATTGTTAAGAAAATTTATGATGGAACATTTTCTTGTTGATTTCAAAGAAATATTCAGTAAAGAGAATGGGAGAATGAAACAAATTCTACTTGTTTAAAATTCTTTGAATCTGATTACTTTTTAGTTAAGAGACACCTTACAAAATCAAATTTTTTGCCATAGCAAATGGCAGCTTTCAAAGGGAAAATATATAACACTACGAATGTAAATGGACTTAGGAAGTAAAACTTATATACAATTAGATAGGAAATGGCTTTTATATTTTTGGCTTTATTTGTACAAGAAAATATTTTTCGTCTTGTTTAAATATGACAGTAAAATCATCTGCTTCAAAGGAGTTGTTCATAACAAAGTTTTCCACTTTTTAGTAGTTTTTAAAGAGCAATTTGTTTTAAATAATTTTATTTAACTCTCTTTGTCTGTTTGATTGTGGTGGATAATTGTAATTGAAATTTGATCAACTTCCTGACTGGTTAGAGCTCGGAAACTTTTAACGTTTATCTAAATTTAATGACACCAAACTATTTAATTAGACTGTGGAATATTTTGTCTGGGGGGGGATAAGAAATGCAAAGACAGGATGAAAGTATTGGCCAGTATAGTGAAACCTCCTAGGGGTTTGGCATTCTTAGACTTAACTTTTTTGCTATCTTTTATATATTTTCCTTTTCTTAATGTTATTTCGCTTAGTTTTTAAGCTCTAACTCATGAACCATTGATAATTTCTTATTTAATTCTTTAGCATTTCATAATTTTTATACGATAACATATACCATGCGTTTCGAAAGGGGGTCTCAGATCCAACTAATTGGATATAGAAAATAAGCATAAATCAAATTTGAGTGGCATTGTTATTATTTTTTTTTGCCTGCAGATCTGAAAAGGTTAATATCGTTTGCTCTATTAACATGGAGACTAGGTCACTAAATATACGATCCTGACCATATTTTGTAGTCACTTAGTTTTTGCAAAAACATATACAAGCCAAATTTGAAAAAGATCTGTGCAACATTTTTGTTTTTTGATAAATTTAAGTGAAGATCGGGAATCAGCTTTATATGGGAGCTGTTACTAAGAATTGTCCTATATGGTTAATTTTTGGACTACTGATTAATGGGTGTAATAAACACACACAAACCCAATTTGACCGAAATCTATATGATACTCGTAGTTTG
Source organism: Cordilura impudica (assembly GCA_963682025.1). Lineage (NCBI taxonomy): Eukaryota > Metazoa > Arthropoda > Insecta > Diptera > Scathophagidae > Cordilura > Cordilura impudica. The sequence goes on along the minus strand of OY821519.1, from coordinate 32,945,680 downwards.
GCTCTTATGGCAATTTAAGTCGATCTCACAGGGACCATTTGTATGGGGACTAGGTCTGAACATGAACCGGTTTTTACCAATTTCATTAGCGTTAGTCCTAAGGCTGATAAAAGCTTATATACCAAATTTCATCAAAATATATTGATATTTGTGGCCTGTAGTTTGATTACAAAGTTTACATGGACACACAGACCGACACACAGTGGCGCCTTTTGAGTTTTTTCGTTGCAAAAATCATAACTTTTGAACCAAATAAGACAATCAAAAAATTTAAAAGGTTGGTAGAAAATTGATCAACATATGAAATGAGTGTTTGAAAAGGGTTCTACGCCTTTTAGGTGCCTACTTATGGGTTAGCAAACTTGAAATTTGTGGAAAAATCAATTTTATGGGAAGTAAAATAAAATATTTTTTAAAATTTTTGATTTTTGTTTCTTTTTATGATTTAAAATTATTCCAGAAAAGATTTAAAAAAAAATTTTTTTATATTTATTTTTAAATTTTTTGTAAAATATGGCTCACAATCCGTAAAAGACTAATAATTTCTAAACTATAATTATTTTCTAATTATATTCGTGACCTTACATGCCGCAGTGATGAAATAATTGGATCGGAAGATCCTGCTAACATATTGAAGAGGTCTTCATTCTGTCTCACCCTTGATAATTTGAAAGTGTTCAGCAATCTTTATTTTTTATAACATTTGTTTAGGGACTCCTGTGGTTCTTCAGAAAGCTCTCCAATTGGCAAAGTCTGATATTCAATTATATCTTTGCCATGCGACAATATTTTATGAACTGTCGGGGTAAACTTTTTCTGTGGATATAATTCTGCTAAAAGTGATACAGTTTTCGAAGCATATTCATATTTTTCAGAATCAACTTTTTCCTTACAGTTTAAAACATTCCAAGATCGTTCCCAATCTCTTAACAATTTTATTATTTATTTCAATGATTCGAGTTACAGCCTCATTATTTTCAAAAAATCTTCTCGAAGTGTTTCCATCGTTTGAGTTTCCGCATCCGTATTTGGGGAAGTCTACTTTTAGTCCAACTTGTTTGAAAAACACATCCTATATTCGATTCTTTCTGATCCTTTCCTTATCTTTGTTTGATGTATTTGCATTAAAGTGCTCCCCATCTTGTGGAAGCATATATGCTTATTTTAACAAGAACTCTATACACCTTATTCTTGCGTGCAATGGTAAGATTCATATTCATATGCATTCCATAACAATATAAATGGGCTTTCACGGTTATATGTCAAAAATTGTATCTGCACCTGAATTTAGGGAGCAGAATTTGACAGAGGATCTCAGGTAAGCATTACAGAAAAACAAAAATCATATATCTTAACAATAACGAATGAAACAATAACACTAAGAATGGGTTTTCTTGGTTATATGTCATAAATTGCACATTTCTTTTTGATGTGTAAAACATCTATACGAGCAGGGGGGTAAATTTCAAAAACTGCGTAACATGTAAGCGTAACATGTGAGCGTAACATGTGAGCGTAACATGTCAGTCGTAAGACAAAATGTGATTGTATTGGTGACAAAATTATGATATTATGATAACCTGTTTGAAAATTCAAAATGAAAAATAAAAAATGAAAAACAAAAATGAAAAATAAAAAATGAAAGATGAAAAATGAAAAAAAAAAATTAAAAATGAAAAATTAAAAACGAAAAATTAAAAATAAAAAATGAAAAATTAAAAATGAAAAATAAAATATGAAAAATTAAAAATGAAAAATAAAAAATGAAAAATAAAACATGAAAAATAAAAAAATGAAAGATAAAAAATGAAAAACGAAAAACGATAAATTAAAAATGAATAAAGAAAAATGAAAAATGAAAAATTAAAAATAAAAAATGATAAATGAAAAATAAAAAATGAAAAATTAAAAATTAATTAAAAATGAAAAATAAAAAATGAAAAATGAATAATGAACAAAAAAATTAAAAATGAAAAATAAAAACTTAAGAATAAAAATGAAAAATAAAAAATGTAAAACAAAAAATGAAAAATAAAAAATTAAAAAGGAAAAATAAAAAATAAAAAAGAATAATAAAAAATTTAAACTTCAAAATTAAAAATAAAAAATGAAAAATGAAAAATAAAAAATGAAACATGAAAAATAAGAAATAAAAAACTAAAATTAAAAACGAATAATAAAAAATAAAAAATGAAAAATAAAAAATAAAAATTGAAAAATAAAAAATGAAAAATGAAAAAAGAAAAATAAAAATTGGAACATGAAAAATGAAGAAAAAAATTAAAAATGAAAAATAAAAAATGAATAATAAAAAATGAAGAAAAAAATTAAAAATCAAAAATAAAATAATGAAAAATTAAAAATAAAAAATGAAAAATTAAAAAAAAAAAATTAAAAATTAAAAATGAAAAATGAAAAACGAAAAATTAAAAGTAAAAAATAAAAAACGAAAAATTAAAAATTAACCGGTTGAAATAATAAATAATAATAAATATTTTTATATTAACAGAGGCCCTGCAGTTGATTGCTATAAGTGATACGCTTTCTGTTTGATTTTAAGAAAGTGCTATAAAAAAATCTTTAATTACTAGCAGCCGAATTCATAACCAAATTTTAGCAGCCGCATATACATCGCACACAACGAGCTGTTTATTAGAATACCGATTAAGCCAAGCAGTAATTTAGCACAGAGTTTATTCATAACCAATTTTATTCTGTCAACTAAAAGTTAAAATATCAACTCTGAATTTTGTGGCACCATTTATTTTTATGCAAATAGGTTGGCATTTCATCTCATATTTAGCAAGTGTTTGAAAGTTCTTTAGAATGAATTTAACAAGTGCATTATAAACAAGTAAGAAAATTATAGTCGGTCTAGACCGACTATATGATACCCTATACCATGCGTTTAGAAACCGTATCTCCTAGGCCCAACTAACTGGACATAGAAAATAAGCAAAAACCAAATTTGAGTGGTATTAATTTTTTTGGCTGCAGATATGAAAAAGTTCATATCGGATGATATATCTATATGGCGACTAGGTCCAAAAATGGACCGATCCTGACCATGGTTGGTAAAGTCTCTTGTATTTTGCGAAAATATATACAAACAAAATTTGAGAAGAATCAGTGCAATATTTTTATTTTTTAATAGATTTAAGTGAAGATCGGGAAGCAGCTCTATATTGGGCCAAAGGGATAATTTTTGGACTACTCATTAATGGATGTAATGAACGCATACAAATCCAATTTGAGTAAGATCTATATGACAATTTGGATCTTATGGCAATTTATGTCGATTTCATAGGGGTAATTTGTATGGGGGCTAGGTCTGAACATGGACCGATTCTCACCAATTTCAATAGCGTTCATCCCATGGCCGATAAAAGCTTATATACCAAATTTCATCAAAATATATTCATATTTGCGACCTGCAGTTTGATTACAAGCTTTACATGGACACACAGACGGACGGACGGACGGACGGACATTGTTAAATCAACTCAGAAAGTGATTCTGATTCGATCGGTATAATTAAAGATGGGTCTGGGTCAAATATTTTTGGTTGTTACAAACAGCAGCACAAAGTCATTATACCCAAACCACATAGTGGTATAGGGTATAATTACACACTTGCTAAGAGACTGCTAAATATTGGTTATGAATTCGGCTGTAGATGTTTACACATCTCCCCTGCGATGGGACTCACATGATTTTTTTTTTATAAATTTTACCTCTAGCAAAAAATGGGGCTAGCAATGAACTTATTTTGAAAATATAGAAATTTATAGTTTTTTTTTAGTTGAGAAATATTGAAAATATGATAATTGGTAAATATCGATTTACCTGGACAAACACTAAGCCAACAGAACAGTTTTTTTTTATTATTTTCTTAATAAATAGATCTATCAATAAAATTAAAAAAAATTACGAGCCGTTACCTAGTTTTCGATATACTGTATCTGAAAGCGAAGCAAATTACGTAAAACTGGTCTGGTTTTTTGAACACTGAAAATCAGTCAACTTTGAAGGGCTATATCTTCTGAACCAAAAATCTGATTATAATAAGAGTAGCATATTTGAAATCGTTGGACAATGTTCTGTAAAATAGGGGCAATTTTTTGCAACCTATACTTGTTCTACAGGCGCCACTGTGCGATAGACGGACGGACGGACATCGCTATATCGACTTAGTAGGTGATTCTGAGTCTAGGTCC
>OY821519.1:32875925-32941263 GCA_963682025.1 Cordilura impudica | reverse complement strand
AATTTCTAGGCAACTTTATTTTTCAACTTAGCCAATTCACAAACCATTTTTTTTTTTTTGGTTTATTATTATTGTGAATGAAGATAACAAACTCATTATCAAATTTAATAAACACACACATAGCATATGCATAATTTTATGTATGTGTTAGTAGCAACTTCAGATGCAATTTACTCAAAATAAAGGAAAAAAATTTAATCTGTAAATCTGCAAAACGGCTAAAAATAAATACCTTTCAAAAAATATACGTTTGGTCAAAATCGGGATAAAACGGTAGAATAAAATATCCGTCACAAGAAATCACCTGGCCTATTTATATTATAGATAATCATATGCCCTGAAATATGTTTTGTTAGTCAAAAAATTGATTTAAAATAAGGGTAAACAATTTAAATTTTTGAAGATTTCATTGATTTGCTACAGCTAATTATTAGCTATTTTCTTTTAATTTTTTCATATTTATTTCTGCCAAAAATAGATTTATTTTTTTGTAAAAATAAGAGAAAAAAATTTGATAAAATGTGCAATATACTATTCGTCTTACCATGTAAAGATGACTTTTAATACAACCAAATTCAGAAAGACACATAACATTTTACTTATACAAGGTAAAGTAAAATTGAGAAGATTTTTATTAAGAACTAAATTAATTTTTTTTTTATTTCGCATAATTTTTAAGTTCTCAAAACACTGTGAAGTACGATCCCTTGTTTGACTTTAAGTATTCTTAAGCCACTGAGTTAAAAAAGTATTTCTGTTTGATCTTTTATGAAGGGATCTTAATAGGGTTTCTACTCTAGTAATAAAAAAAATAAGAAATTTTTTGCAGATAGAAATTAATTCTTTCTTTAAAGAAAAAATCTTGTGTTTATAAAAATAAAAATATATAAGAAATTATAAAAAAAAAACTTTAAATTTAATCGGTATCTATAATATTAATAGGTAAGGCGATTTCTGATTTATTAAACAGATTTTGACCGAACGTATCTTATTTTAAAGGTACTTCTTTTTAGCTGTCCACCAGATTTACAGATTTTGAAATTTGTACAATTTTTTTTGGAGTAAAATAAATTTAAAATTGCTACTAATACATACATAAAATTCACAATGCGAGTTTGTTTTCTTCATTCACAATAATAATTTTGTTGAATCGAAAAAAAATTTTGGACATAAACCAATAATTGGACATAAACCAACAACGGCAATAATTGATATTTAAAAAGTGCTGAATTGTGAATTGGCTAAAATTGATTAGCATACCTTTAGGGTCTTTATTAAATGAAAAAATAAAATTTCCTAGAATTTGCACTCGAATTTCGGGGGCTGGGATCTGCTAGTTCGAATTTAAAGGTTAATTACTCCGCAAAATTTATTTTACGTAGATCAGTTTTCCATTTTCTGACCTTTTCTTCTTTTTATAGGACTTCAAAGTTTTAACGATATAAACTTTCCTACAAATTTATTTTAATATCTATAATATTAATAGGCTAGGCGATTTCTTGTGACTGGTGTTTTGTTCTACCGTTTTATCCCGATTTTGACCAAACGTATATTATTTGAAAGGTATTTATTTTTTGCCGTTTTGCAGATTTACAGGTTTTTAAATATTTTCCTGTATTTTGAGTAAATTGCATTTAAAGTTGCTACTAACACATGCATAAAATTATACAATGCTATGTGTGTCTTTATTAAATTTGTTAATGTGTTTGTAATAAAACTGAGTTTGTTTTTTATGTTGATTTGTGAATTGGCTGTAATTGATTAGCATACTTTTAGGGTCTTTATTTGATGAAAAAATAAAATTTCCTAGAATTTGCTCTCGAATTTCGAGGGCTGGAATCTGCTAGCGAAGCACACCGACAACTAGTTTTTACTATAATTAAAAACAGAATAGAACTATTCATGTAACGAAAAGAAATTAAAACTAATTAAAAAATTAAATTGAGATAATATAAATTCAGAATAAAAAATAAAAAAAGATTTTTCTAAAACAAATAACTTAAATTACTTTAAATTTTGCATCTCGTCAGATTTTGGATGATAATTAGCATAAATTCTCAAAAAATAACCAACAACAATCTTTTTGTGATCTTTCAGCTCATTTTCTCAGAAACTTGACGTCGTTTATATGCAAAATTCGAATCAAAATATTTCCTCAAACTATTTCATTCAAAAGCTGATAAAAAAAGTCCATTAAAAAAAATTAAATTTTTCGTGCTAAAAATTTAAAACAAAAAATTGTTTTCATTTCTAGCGAATGTCGTCTTTCATTTGATACCAATATTGACTGACATAAATTTGTATATCCTTAAAACCTTGAATTCCTTCAAAGAGGAGAAAAGGTCAGAAATTGAAAAACTGAGAAAGCAGTTTTATTATATAAAATCTCTGCTTTCATGTGTATATGGTCTTGTTCAAGTCCAAGAAGTACTGACGCACGGTGTTATCGGCAAATTTATAAAAATGGTAACCGTACCCAACAGTGGTTTTAGTATTGAGTTTTAACACAGGTGGAGAGTATCAAAGATTCGGCACAGCCATATTTAACACTTTTTTTGAAGTTCACAAATCAGCCATTTTTTTTCGAATTTGTTGGCCAGTGTTATTAATAATTATGTTAAGTTATATTGTTTAACTGATATAAACATTCTATTCATCTATATATGTATGAAAATAACAACAAACATTTCCTACGTCATAAATCATTTGTTATGCTATTTTTTTTTAATGTTTTAGCAAAAAATTTAAGTATTTAAGTTACTTTAGTCTCACAGTAAAATAAAAAAAAAACTATATCTACTATGAGCGGCAAAAGTGAGTCAACATCGGTCATAAAGTTATATTTCCTTGTATGTAAATTTTAAGGATTATTCGACCTTTGAAATTGATGTAATTTCCCAAAATAAACAAGCTCGAGGTCATTACGTTATATTTCTTTTGTTATTATAATCTATAATATTAGTAGGCAAGGCGATTTCTTTTAGTTAATAATCGATTTTGACAAAACATACTTCATTTGAAAGGTATTTATTTTTAGCTGTCCACCAGATTTACAGATTTATATCGTTTGGAACATTTTGTTTAGTATTGTTCATTTACTAACACATACATAAAACACATACTGTGTGTGTGTTTATTATAAATATCAAAAGCCCTATGTTGAATTGTGAATTGGCTAAAACTGATTAGCATACATTTAATCTCCTTTAAAATTATTTATTAACAAACCCATTTATATATCTTCTGCGTGGTCAACAAATATTTTTATAATGAAATTTAATGAATTTTGAATCGTGGCTAAAATAGATTAGCATACCTTTAGGCTCTTATGAAATTATTTTTTAAATGAAAACGTAAAATTTGCACACGAATTTCGAGGGCTGGGCTCTGCTAGTTAAAATTAAAACATTATTTAAATTCCAATTTTTCGAAATTTAAAACAGAAACCTTAAAAAACTATGCTGCATAAGTGAGTATACACTTTCATTATTAATTAAATTAAAAATTATTAATTATTAAAAATTTATAACGAGCTTTACCGAGATGAGAACTAAAATCTCATCCGAAACTCGAAAAATTATAATAGATTGTAAAGAAAAAGGAAAATCATTTCGTGTAATCGAGAAAATAATTGCAAGACACTACACTACAATCAAAAAAATCGAATTCAGAAGTTTTAAAAAGATAGAGAGTTTTAAGCGAATATATCGTCCAAAGATATTAAACAAAAGTTAAGAAGGAGTTTGCTGCAACAGTTAAGAGAATTCTCATTGCAGTGCAGTGCAAATTGCCAAGGACACCAGTGCTGCATTAAAATGGATTACATTGCAGACGTCCGAGGAAAAACCCTTTTATTTCCAAAGTTAATAAAAAGAAACACATGTATTACTCTAAAAAGTATCTATAATACCGGGTGATCCAAGTAAAGATACTTTTTTCAATAGCCTTTTTTTTTGACAGATCACGTGTGAGTCGTGTCATGCTGTCATGTTATTTTTGTTTAGTATTGTTTGGCATTTCATCATGGAAAGACCTACGCCTGAACAACGTTTACAAATCGTTCAACTTTATTACGAAAATTCACGTTCTGTTAAGAATGTGTTTCGTGCACTTCGCTCAACTTATGGTCAACATAATCGTCCTACTGAGAGTACTATTCGTAACATCATCACCCATCTTGAGACCCAGCATTCATTATTGGATAATATTCGACCGAATAGACCACGTCCAGCACGCAGTGAAGAAAATATAGCGGGCGTAGCTTAGAGTGTAAACGAAAACCGTGGAGAGTCGATTCGGCGCCGTTCGCAGCAACTCGGACTGACGTATGAAACGACTTGGCGCATTTTACGTCGAGATCTTAAATTGAAAGCGTACAAAATACAGCTTGTGCAAGAACTGAAGCCGCCCGACCTTCCCAATGGATTTATTGAGAGAACACTTCGGTGAGCAGATTTCACGTTTCACGTTTTGGGCCGGTCGATTGGCCATCAAGATCGTGTGATATCACACCGTTAGACCTTTTCCTGTGGGGATATGTAAAGTCTAAAGTTTATGCGAACACTCCCGCTTCGATTCAGGCCTTGGAGCAAAACATCACGCGAGTCATTCGCCAGTTACCAGTCGAAATGCTCGAACGAGTCATCCAAAATTGGACTCAACGGATGGACCATCTGAGACGTAGCCACGGCCAACATTTGATAGACATAATCTTCAAAAAAATAAATGCCAAAGAATGTTCTTTCAAATGATAATAAACATTCCCCATTAAATTTGAACTTTCTGTGTTTTTTTCTTTAAAAAAGTAGGGAACCTCGAAATAGATTAATAAAAGTGCCCCGATAGGTGAATAGGTAGCGCGCTCGCCTATCATACGGGGGTCGTGGTTTCGCTGCAAAAAAAAAAAAACTAGCCAAATTAGAATTTGCAGACAAGCCACTCGGCTTTGCGGAATAAGGTTTAAAAAAGGCTAGATGATTTTTTGTTACCGATGTTTTGTTCTGCCGTTTTATCACGATTTTGACCAAACGTATATTATTTGAAAGGTATTTCTTTTTCTTTTCTTTTCACCAGATTTACAGATTTAAAAATTTTTTCCTTTATTTTGAAAATTGCGTTTAAGGTTGCTACTAACACGTACATAAAATTATACATATGCTGTGTGTGTGTTTATTAAGTTTTTAATGTGTTTGTTAATGAGTTTGTTATCTTCATTCACAATAATAATAAACAAAAAGTGTTGGTTTGTGAATTGGCTAAGTTGAAAAATAAGGTTGCCTAGAAATTGCACTCGAATTTCGAGCGCTGAAATCTATTAGTGAAAATAAATACTTTAACTTTTGGAAGACAGTTCTCTTCATCGATGAGAGCAAGTTTAAGATTTTTGTTGGAGAAAAACACAGGGAAAGAGAATGAGGATTTATTGGAATAAAATATCCAATGCACTGTTAAGCACGTTGGAGGCTCCGTTATGGCTTAAGGGTGCTTTGCGGTATCTGGGGTTGGAGAGCTTAACATTTATTGATTCGACACGGGGCTAATACAGATTTTAGAAAAAAAAAAAAAAAAACAAAAATGATAGACCAAACGTCGCTAAATTGGATTTGACTGGACGTTGGGCGTCTTTTAACAATACATATTCCATTTGGCGATCTCAATCCTATTGAGAATATTTGGGATTCTTTTAACCGCCAGATCCGTAAAAGGAAACCCTCAATTGGGCCTAAGAATGGGCCAAAATTCTAATCGAATACACCAAAAATTAGTGGAATCTATGCCAAATATTATAGAATGTGTAAAAATGGCCCAGGGAGGACAAACCAAATATTAATATCCCAACCAATATACAATTTTTTATATTTATGTTAAGTTTAGATATAAGTCTGTACTTCCTTTCGAGGCGATGTTTATAGATTCTTTTGTTTTAAAGTATAAAAAAGAGAATTCTTGTTTAACTGAAACTATATCTTAACTTTTATCTTTATAAATATGAATAAACAATTTTGTTTTTACAAACAAAATCGATAAATATCTATTACTTTGTTTTGGTGTTAACTCACTTTTGATGCTCATAGTATATGGACTTCATTGATCTTACAAAGTTCCCAGCAACCCAACGTGTCATTATAAGTTAAGATTTAGAATGTTTATAGTACGTAGTTAAAAGAATTCATTGTATTCATTATTTTTTTTATTTTCTAAACAAACAAAAAAAAAATCTTTTTATGAGTATAAAGAGGATTGTGAATGGACAAAAACGATACACACACACACACGCACACCAACCCGAAGCATAATAAAATCTGTTTTATTTTGTTTGAATTTATTTATTTTTTTTTTGCTATTGCTCTTTTATGAATGAATTAATTTTTATGTATGTATACACAAATATGGATATGGACATAACCATATGTATCATTTATATACAATTTTAATAGGAAAACCTCATGTATTGTATTTTAATATGTGGTCATTCTTAATTTAGTGGGTCAATAAAAATCAAAATCATCATGCTGATAATAAACCATAACGAAGAAGATGAAAATATTATGAACATATTAGTGGGGAAATGTAAAAATTACACTTTAGGAATATTAAATTATTACCTTTGTTGTATTGTTTTGGGATTGATTTTTTTTTAAATTAAATATTAAAATATTAAATAGAGGTTAAAACCAAATGTTTGTATATTGAACGGAAACTTTTAACGCCGTATAACTTCCGTTTTAAGTTCCCCCATAATTGTTTATTATTTAATATACTTTATTACATTAGCGTTTTTATAGTCAATTTGTTTATAAATACTTCATATTTCTATACAATTTTTTTTTTTTTAGCGATATGACATTAATTTTTTGTCTGATTTATAAATGGACAATTCTGTGAAATTGTATAATAAATGTAAGTTGTTGTAATGCATATTAATCAGTTATTATTTATAAATTATATTAATGTCTAGGCTAAATACATGTATAACAAAAGACGATATATTTTTAACCCACTTTGTGCCAGTCAATTATTCTCTTGAGTAAAAATTGGTAGTAGGTTGAACCAATACCAAAAACTGCAATTAGATTGTATTTTCTCCTAGAAAACTTTGACAAGGTGATGAGTGGCGAAAAATTCAAGAAAGTAATTTTTTTTTAATTGCATTTTGAGGGATATTAAGACAGCTAGTTTTGCGACACCTTTTAGCATAAGTTTCGGGAAAGAATCTTAGGCCCAAAAAAATTGCTCTGATTCCAACCATAATGGATGAGAATATTAATGGAACAAATATCAATGAGACTGTATGTACACTAAAATCTCTTATAAAGTTTTGAAGCTATGTGATTTGTAAATTTAATATTTAAGTAAATTTTAGTTATGCGGCATTTTTAAGGTTTCATTTCAACAGTATAGTTTAAATAAATGTCGGCATCACTCACAGTTTATTGATGTGTCAACACCTATACGCGCAGGGGGGTAAATTTCTATTTCACAATACAATCACAAAAACAGCGTAACATGTAAGACGTAAGACAAAATCGGTGTGACTTATGATTGTATTGGTGAAAAAATAATCTGTTTGAAAATGAAAAATAAGAAATGAAAAACGAAAAAAAAATAAAAAAAAAATAAAAAATAAAAAATGAAAAACGAAAAATGAAAAATTAAAAAAAAAAAATTTAAAATGAAAAACAACAAAAGAAAAATGAAAAACGAAAAATTAAAAATGAAAAATAGAAAATGAAAAATAAACGAGTAAGTGTTAAATTCGGCTCTGCCGAATTTTTTGATACCCTCCACCTGAGTCCTAAACTCTATATTACACCCAATTTCGAGTATGGCTACCACTTTTAAACTTTTGCCGATATTGAAACATTAAATCCGAATACCAAAATTCAAATGATTCTTGGCTAAAAATTATTATTATTCATTTTTCAATTTTCACTTTCCATTTTTCATTTTCAATTTTAATTTTCTATTCGCCATTTTTCAATTTTCATTTTCCATTTTTCAATTTTTAATTTCCATTTTTCATTTTTAAATTTTCATTTTCCATTTTTCATTTTTCAATTTTCCATTTTTCATTTTTCAGTTTCCATTTTTCAATTCTCATTTTCCATTTTGCACTTTCTATATTCAATTTTTCAATTTTCATTTTCCATTTTACAATTTTCATTTTCCATTTTTAATTTTTCATTTTCCATTTTTCAATTTTCATTTTCTATTTCCCATTTTTCATTTTCCATTTTCCACTTTTCATTTTTCAATTTTCATTTTCCATTTTTCAATTTCATTTTCCATTTTGCATTTTTAAATTTTCATTTTCCATTTTTCATTTTTCAGTTTCCATTTTTCATTTTCCATTTTTCAATTCTCATTTTCCATTTTGCATTTTCTATATTCAATTTTTCAATTTTCATTTTCCATTTTTCAATTTTCATTTTCTATTTCCCATTTTTCATTTTCCATTTTCCACTTTTCATTTTTCAATTTTCATTTTCCATTTTTCAATTTCATTTTCCATTTTTCATTTTTAATTTTTCAATTTTCTTTTTTCATTTTCTATTTTCTATTTTTTATTCTCCATTTTTCATTTTTCTATTTCATTTTCCATTTTCCATTTTTCGTTTTCATTTCTTCTTTCATATTGGCGATTTTTTTATTATAACGTGATAACGATAAAAAAATATGTGGCAATACTACTAACATGAGCTATGTTATTGTGTTCTTGGTATTGTTAATATATGCGTAATTTTTTTGTGGAATTTTTTTATGTTGTTGTACAATTATTATGTTCAACCACTAAACTGTTACAACAAACACACTGGGTTTTATGTTTTTTTAGAGGTATCTACGTATTTTTGCTCGTATCTAATCAAATGATGCCCGATTTAGCCCATTTTCAATACCAACCTGCAGGGAATTATGGCAAATGATATTATTGCAACCTTATCCAATTAGATGGCTTTTTTGTGAATGAGCGTGATTTCAACAGACAGACGGACAGACGGACATCGCTATATCGACTCGAGCTGTGATAAGGATCACGAATATATATATACCTTATGGGGTCGGAAATTAGTTTTTCGATGCGTTACAAACTGAATGACAAACCTATATGAAAAATGAAAAATGAGAAACGAAAAATGAAAAAAGAAAATTGAATAATGAAAAATGAGAACTGAAAATTGTTAAAAACGAAACATGAAAACTGAAAAATTAATTAATTAAAATTTAAAAATTAAAAAATAAAATTAAAGTAAATATTAGTGTTATCTTCGACATTTTTGTTGTTATTAGTTTATAAATTTATTGAGCTTAAGGCCAATTTTTTTAATTTTGTTGTTGTTTTTTATTTATACAATATTTCGCTATCCGCTGGATAGTCTTCAGGAATATAATTTGAGTAACAATAAATAAAATTTACATTTCATATGTAAGTTATAAAATTAAAAAATGAAATTAAAAATAAAAATTAAAAATTTAAAAGTAAACAATTAAAAATTTAAAAGTAAAAATTAAAAATTTAAAAATTATGATCTAAAAATTTTTAAAATTAGCTTTTTTTAATATTAATGTCTGGAAATTTTTACCCAAGAATTGATTTTTTTTTATCGTATGTTATAACGCCGGCTGCGTTAAATAATGAATTTCATCGGTGTTCTATGAAGTACTTAGGGGTTTGCTACTCTAGTAAAAGAAAAATAATGCCATTTTTCAAATAGTAACTAATTCTTACTATAGATCATTGATCATTGTTTTTTATAACAAGAAATTATAATAGAAACTGGCCAACAAGAAAAGAAAACTTTAAATTTAATAGGTATTTGAAATTAAAAATTGCAATACCGACAACAGTTTTAAAGTGGTACCCAATATTGGTTCCAATATGGAGTTTAACATGCAGGTGGAGGGTATCAAAGATTCGGCACAGCTTAATTTGACACTCTTATTTGTTTTAATTGAAATCAATTTTTAAATGCAATGAGCATAAATGTAAACACATACAATTACATTTTTGTTTGTTTGTTTATTAGCGATGCATCCACTTTTTTTTTAGCTTGCTGTGGTTTTATTTTTTACATGTGAACGTTCATACGTACAAAAGAAAAAAAAACAAAAATTTTTTTTTCACTATTTTTAGTTTTTTATGTGCAATTTTATCGGAGTATCTTTACATTTTCGTACGTCATTCCTCACCTATTTGGACTAGACGATCCAAATTCAATACCAAACTGCTGCAGATAATGGCGAACATTTTAAGCCAATTTCCGACAGGAGAATGTTTTCAACAGGGAGACAGACAGACGGACATCAAGAGATCAATTTCTTTTATAAAAATCAAAAATATATATAGTCTATGGGTTCTTCGAAATTTATTTAAATGAGTTACAAATGGAGTGACAAACACAGTGGTGTGGAGGCTGGAAAAAGAAAAGTCCAAGTGTTATCCAATAAAAGAACGCAATGGGAACAAAACTAAAAAAATATTAAATATGCTGCATAGGTTAAAATATTTAAATAAATGAATGCTCCTAATTTGTGGTACAAAATATTTTATTCTGTTATGAGGATTACCTTAATCAATTTTAAGTGAACTGTTTTCCAGTATTAGAGACAAAATTATATATAATATTAATAGACAAGGCGATTTCTTGTGACCGATGTAAATTTCACAGTTTTACCCCGATTTTGACAAAAAATTTATCATTTGAAAGGTATTTCTTTTTAGCTGTTACCCAGATTTACAGATTTTCATCGTCTGGAATATCTTTTTGGAGTTATGATCGTTTAAAGTTGCTACTAACACATACAAAAAATTATACAATGCTATGTGTGTGTTTATTAAATTTGTTAATGTGTTTGTGTTATTGTGAGTTTGTTTTCTTAATTTAAAATGAGTTGAATTGTGAAGCATACCTTTAGGGTCTTTAGTAAATGAAAAAATTTTAACTTGAATTTCGAGTGCTGGAAACTGCTAGTTATAATAGTTACGCTTATCATTGACTGAATAAATTTCATTTGAAAAGAAAACAATCAAACAAAACAAAAAAGTTGTTTTACTAATTCCTAATTCTTGGAACATCCCTTTTTAATTACTTCTACCTAAATCGCTATTTATTTAATGGTTTTGGGATTTTTAACGCAAATTATCGACTAAGACCATTTTCTTTTCAAATGAAATTTATTGAAGAAACTGAGAAGCATAATATAGATCAAACAGAAAGCAAAAAAGACTTAGTTTTGTGGAAAATATTTTCAAAAAGCAAGAAAAAAAATAATTTTTCTAACATTTTGCTTCATAAGCACCACAAAAATTTTCTAAATTAATTTTTTAAAAAAATTTAGTTGTTGCAGAAATAATTTGGCTTTTATAGATTGAAAAAATATCAATTAGTCGACGAGTTATAGCCAAAAAACCATATAAACAATATGCTGAAAATCGGCATTTGACTGAAAAGTTCGAAGGTCATTTAAAAAAAAATTCGAACTAACATAAACAAACGCCGCGATACGCGTCTTCTAATTTAGCCTCTATTTTCACCCCTCACTCTCAGAATCGACCTAACTTTTGCTAACCTGAATTTGTTCCACAGTGTTATTAGAGCCACAAGGTGAAAAACATATTTTTTCAACTTGCGCTATAATAAAAGTATAAAACAAAAGAATAACCGCGTATGTCATAAAATCAAAATGTTCAGAAGAGCCAAATAACGTTATATTTGAAATAATGGGCTCGATATAAAGTTCTTAGGACTTTTTATTTAACAGTCCTGTAGATATGGGCAATAAATACTTTATAAAAAAATTTGAGTCAAAAATCTCAAGAGGAATAGATCCTGGAGAAGGACGAAAAAAACAATATGTAAATTACACTTAAAGTGTGTGCAGATAAAACAATTTTTGTCGACAAATGTCGCTTTCTTTGAAAAAGGAAACTGCCAGTGCAACTACGCATTTAGACATAAGTTGTTGTTGCTTGAAAGATTTATTTTTTTTTTCGTCAACAGAAAGTTAACGGGACTTAGGATGAGAATATAACAACGTATCGAGAATAATAGTGATAAAAAATAACAGAAATAAACACAACAGTTTTTATAAGTGGTTATAAACTGAAAAATAATCCAAATTATTTTGCATTTTTTCATTAATAACCACGTATGTCGCTATTTGTCGTTTTCTGAGAAAATAATTTGTCAGCGATCAAACGTAGGTTGACATACGTCGTTAGTGCTACAAATTAATTTAATAAACATTTAAGTTACGTCGTTATTTAAAGAAAAAACCCAGAAATGGTCAATATTTAAAAAAAAAAAAATTAAACACATGTAAAGAGCGTTAAAAATTTATATATCGTTAACTCAAAAATGACAAAAATGGACATACGCGGTTATTACACAAAACCACAGAATATTCATAATTCATTATTTACATGTTGATAAAATAAAAAATAAAATTCGTTCATGTTCATATCTATAATAGGCTAGGCGATTTCTTGTGACTGATGTTTTGTTCTACCGTTTTATCCCGATTTTAGCCAAACGTATATTATTTGAAAGGTATTTCTTTTTAGCCGTTTTGCAGATTTAGAAATTTTAAAATTTTTTTTCTTTATTTTGAGCAAATTGCATTTAAAGTTGCTACTAACACATACACAAAATTATACAATCCAATGTGTGTGTTTATTACATTTGTTAATGTGTTTGTAATAAAAATGAGTTTGTTTTTTGTGTTGATTTGTGAATTGGCTATAACTGATTAGCATACTTTTAGGGTCTTTATTTAATGAAAAAATAAAGTTTCCTAGAATTTGCGCTCGAATTTCGAGGGCTGGAATCTGCTAGTTTATTTAAATGTGATTAATATTTAGCTGAACCGCTTTTTGCAGCAATCACAGCTTCAATCCTTCTCTGTATGCATATCAAGCTAATTTTTATTTCGTCACTCCCATGCCATACTTCTATCAAGTGCTCTATTAATTCCTGCTTACTTATCGAACGCCTGCTACCTGGAATCCTCCCTGACCAGGATTCCCTGGTCGGTATCAGAGTTTTGTAGTGTCGTTCGAATACACTCCTCGGAGTAGTGTAATCCACGTTCAATGGTAAGTTCCTATTATTCAGGATCACTCCATGGCCACAATTATGACCACGCCATTGTATTGTGCTTCTTAGTCGAATGGCCGATGAGGCCGCCGACTGCTTTCCTAATATGTCCAACGGTATTAGGTGTAAGAGGATGTTCAAGGCATCCATAGGTGTAGTACGAAGGGCACCAGTGACACACATTGAAGCCATTATCTGTACCCTTGCAAGAAGGTTGGTATTGGAGGCCTTCTCTAGAGCAGGCCGCCAAACGATGACCCCGTACAGCAGTATAGGGCGAACCACCGCTGTGTAGATTCAGTAAGCAATTTTCGGACTGAAGCCCCACCGCTTACCAATGACCTTTTTGCAGGAGTATAAAGCTATAGACGCCTTCTTCGCCCTTTCCTCCAAGTTCCGTCTGAAGTTCAGCTTCGTGTCCAGGAATACGCTAAGATACATGACTCCATCAGAGAAGGCGATTTCAGTACCGTAAAGAGAAATAGGGTCGAAGGTAGGTATCTTATACTTCCTCGTGAAAAGAACATGTTTCGCTTTGGTCGGATTTACCCCCAGACAGCAACTACTTGCCCAGCTAGATAGTATTGTGAGAGCCCTCTGTAGAATATCTCTAAGTGTGGATAGAAACTTCCCATTTACGGCTATGGCCACGTGATCAGCATAGGCGACCACGTTGCAGCCTTGTCTCTCCAACGAAACTAGCATTGAGTTTAGCGCTAATTTCCATAGAAGTGGTGACAGAACGCCTCTTTGTGGCGTTCCCCTGTTCACAAATCGGGATATTAGAGTCGTTCCCAATTTAGACGTTATCCGCCTGTTGGCAAGCAGATTTCCAATCAGGGAGATGATCACGGAGTTCACTCCTAGACTAGATAGTGCCGCTAATATCGAGTCCGGTGTGACATTGTTAAAAGCCCCTTCTATTTCCAAAAAGGCTGTTATGGTGTATTCTCCTACCGAGAGCGATTTCTCGATGGTACTTACAAGCTCGTAAAGAGCTGTTTCGGTTGACCTTCCCTTGCTGTAAGCGTGTTGCCGCGCCGACAGCAGTTTTGGATCAATAACTCTTCGTAAGTAAGAATCTATCATACGCTCCATTGTCTTCAATAAGAACGATGATAGACTTATTGGTCTGAAGTATTTTGGGACAGTGTGTGAACTTTTTCCAGCTTTTGGAATGAACACCACTTTCGTCTCCCTCCACTTCAGGGGAATATAAGCTAAGTTGATACAGCGAGTGAAAAGCCTACATAGCCAAGGGAAAATGTAGTCCGACACGTGCTGCAATTCAGCTGGAATGATACCGTCAGGTCCTGGAGATTTGTAAGGTTTGAAGCTTCTAATCGCCCAGTTCAGTGTTGGTATGTTGACTATCTCCGAAGCAATATCCGTCGCACTAACGTCAGAGTATTCTGACGCCTGAAGCGACGTAGGGGGGTTGCCCGGAAAATGGGTGTCCGGTAGCAGGCTTAGTGATTCCCCACTTGAGGTAGTCCACACCCCCAATGGATCTTTCAGATAACCTAATGTGTGAGGGGTAGAAGCCAGAACCTTTCGCAATCTGGATGCTTCGGAAACGTCTTCTATATTATCACAGAATTTTTTACAAGAATCACATTTTGCCGTTCTTATCTTCTTCTTGTAGGTCCTAAGCTGCAGCTTGTAGGCCAACCAATCCACGTCCGCTCTTGAAGACTTTGCCTTGTTAAAGAGTTTCCTGCAGTAGTCTCTGCCCTGTTGCAGACCACCATGGTGGTTTATCCTTGCCCTTTGGCCTTGACGCGGGGCAAGAAGTATCTAAAGATTTGTTAAAAATCGTCGTAATATGATCCACAAGACCATCAATGTCCTCGGAATTACGCGGTTCGGATAAGGGTATTGGCGCCAATAACCCGGCAAAGGATTTCCTATACTTAACCCAATTTGTCCTCTTCAGATTTCTGAGGACACTTTTAACCGGGTCTTTTTCTCTAAGCAAAAATTCCTAAAGGTTTTCAATAGGGTTCAGGTCTGGGAAATTTCCAGGCCAATTCAAAACTCTAATATTTTTATTTTCTAAAAATTCTGTGACCTTTTTGGCCTTGTGGCAAGGAGCTGAGTCATGCATGAATCTAAAATCACCATTTGGATAATATTCAACTTGGGGAAGCATCTTTGTATCCCAGACCTTGATATATAGGTTTTGTCTCATGATGCCCTCCACAATGTACAAGCGACCAGTATCTTGTATATATGCGTAGGACTATCGCTCATGAGTCTAGGTATGAATTTTGGCTGGATACATGAAATCGCTTATATCTCAAAAATAAGGCGTCGTAGAGCAAAATGGTTGACATTTTCGAGATATCCAAAACGGATTGTCGACTAACTATTTTAAGGGTTGCCATATCAAAAAACTTGAAATTTTGGCGGGAGACATAAATGCGCTTGTACATATCTCAAAAACTAATCATCGTAGACCAAAATGACTGAAATTTTGTGATCTCTTTCAAATGTCTTATCCTTACTGTTGAATAACTATTTTCACGAAATTTATTCACATTTCACAATATTAAAAGAAATTAAACTTTAATAAATATTTCGTGTAAATTAAAATAGTGTTTTTAATTTTTCACCGATTTTGTTCTTTCTCTAACATCGGCTGTTAAATTTTAGTTTAAGCAAAGATGTGATGATTCCTAAAAAACCTTTAACGTTTCTGAATAACTTTTGATCAAATATTAAAAAATTTATGCAAAAAAAAAAATTTAAGAAATAAATTATATTTTGGGAGAAGGTAAGTAAGTAAGAGTAGTAGTTGTAGTGTTAGGTTTTTATTCTAAAAACTAAATTTTACCTAAATTAATTTGATATTTTCCTGTGTCACGTTGTGGAATTCTGTGTAGTGTGCCTAAAATAGAAGGGGAATAGAAAAAAAGGTAGTTTAAAATATTATTCACAAAACAAAAAGTATACAAAAAATACAATAAACTAGTCTGTAATAAGTGTATGTATATTTACAATATGAGAATGGAGTTGAAAATTTCATTCATGTTAGAAAATCTCCTTAAAAATATTTACTTTGTAAAACTTTTTAATGAATGAAAAAGTGAATGAAAATAACTTGATTTATGTGGTTAAGAAACTTTAAAGAGGCTAATAGACATTGTTCTCATTTTCATTATATTTATTTTAAACATTTTTAGAATTTAAATAAACAAAATACCTACAAACTAGTCGGAAATGATTATCAGGCATAAGTGCAAGTGATTTAGGAGTCTCTTCTCATGAAAAAGCTAAATGGTTGAATAAATAAATGCATCAATGACAGACAGAATGATGTTATTAGGGAAATAAGAAACAAAAAAAAATAAAAAATAAAAATAAATAAATAAAACAAATCCTAAATATAAACATTATACTCTATATTTAGTGTAACTTTTAAAGTTGTTAACGTAAATGTGCTTTTTTGAGTGCCTTGTTTACACTGCCGATAAATCTTAAGATGTGGTTTTGAAAATTTATTCTTCAGGAGATTTTTATATCTAACTAGGTTTTGTTTAAAATTCAGAATTTCCAATAAAAGATTTATTATTAATTAAAAAAAAAAAAAAAAAAAAACACACACACACACACACAAGTATAAAAATTAACAAAAGTATGGGAACAATAAAAAAAAAAACACATGAAGGAGACTATAAACAATATTTTTTTGTTTTTTAACTACATTTTCATGTGGCTTTTATTAATTAATTTCCGTTCTTTTTTACAAATTAATTTTGTGAGAAAACAAACTTCTTAAATTTCAATTAAATTTTTTTCACCATAACTCAAAACAGCTGATTAATTACAACAGTTGATAGCTTGACACCAAATTAAGCAACCAAAAGTTTGTGATTGATTTTTTGGGATGTCCGTTAAACTGAGTTTAGTAAAAGAGAAACGTGTTGACTCTCTCATAAGCACTCTCATTTGTGTTGTGTTGATCAATCAGATAATTTCGCAATGCGTTTAAAAGAAAAAAAAAAAAAAAAAAAAAAAAAAAAAAAAAACAAGTAAGAGAACGGTTTTATGTGAAACAAAAAGGTTTTTTACAAAAGGAACATATTGCGTTTGTCCGATTTTCCTTTCCATTTTTAGTACCAACTAAAAAAAAGTAGTAATCGATTCTCTGTGATCTATATTCAAAAATTTACAACAAATACAAAACCAAAACTACAGTTATTTATATAAAAAATAAGAACAAAAATCACTGACTTGCTTTGAGCGGAGTAAATTAGTTGCTCACTAATTTTGACAGTTGATGACATGGGAAAAATCTCATGGATTTTTTTCCTTGAAGGAATTGAAATAAAATATTTTTGACGACACTTTTTTTTTAGAAATGTTGGGTCGTTAAGTACGAATCTACAAAAACAGGGTTATTACCTGCCGCTTTATCAAAATCGGTAGATAATACTTGACCTTCCAATGTCAATATTTCACGTTTCCACGAACGTTATTAAGGACATTTCATGTCTTTTTAACATCACGCTCAGATCGAAATATGTTGTTTATGAGGGCGGATCAATAAGTCCGTGACTTTTAGAATGAAACACAGTTTTTTTTTTGCAAAAAAAAAAAATATTTTTCAACATAATCTTAGCTAATACACTTAGTCCAACGTTTCTCCAATTTTTGTATCCCTTCCAAAAAATAGGATTTTTCGAGGTCCATAAAATAGGTATTTGCTTGATCAATAATTTCATTTGGAGCTAAATCTCTTTCCACCGAGCTATTTCTTTCGGTTTAGAAATAGGAAATAGTCATTGGTAACTAAATCCGGAGAATATGGTGGATTAGGTACCAATTCGTAGCCCAACAAACAATCCTTTGAAGTTGTCACACGACTACGTTTATGGTCAATTGAGAGCAAACGCGGCACCCATCTTGCAGACAGGTTTCTTAAACCGAACTGATCATTTAAAATCAAAACCACACTGCTATATGAAATGCCTATGACATCAGCAATCTTACGCACTTTTACTCTTCGATCGGCCAACAGTATATCGTGGATTTTTTCGACATTTTCGGGTGTATTGACCTCAATTGGCCGTCCAGAACGTTCAGCGTCATTTGTATTTGTGCGAACACAACTAAAGTCAGTAAACTTTTTTACCTTTGAAATCGGTGGTGCAGAGTCCCCATAGTATTTATCAAGCTTTTCCTTGGTTTGATTGACGGTTTGTTTTCGCAAAAAATAATGTTTAGTGAGCACTCGAAATTGACTTTTTTCATTAAAAAAAAAAAAAAAAAAAAACACGAGGTTGTATGTTTTGAACAGCTGTTAAACGCAAAGTAAATGACGGAACTTGCTCAAAATATTAGAGTAGTTTATTAACGGGTTGTACTTGATGGGAGCAGTGTTGCATTTCATATATCTACGAGGGAAGTTCGAAGACTCACGGACTTATTGATCCGCCCTCGTATATCTATCATATTAATAGGCTAGGCGATTTCTTGTGACCGATGTTTTGTTCTACCGTTTTATCCCGATTTTGACCAAACGAATATTATTTGAAAGGTATTTCTTTTTAGCCGTTTTGCAGATTTACAGATTTTGAAATTTTTTTCTTTGTTTTGAGTAAATTACATTTAACGTTGCTACTAACACATACATAAAATTATACAATGCTATGTGTGTGTTTAGTAAATTTGTTAATGTGTTTGTAATAAAATGCGTTTGTTTTTTGTGTTGATTTGTGAATTGGCTATAATTGATTATCATACTTTTAGGGTCTTTATTTAATGAAAAAATAAAATTTCCTAGAATTTGCGCTCGAATTTCGAGTGCTGGAATCTGCTAGTAATAATTATTCATTAAGTTACTATTACTAGTACTAAACGAATTCTCTGTGGCTGAAAATGGAAGAAGGGTTCTTAAAGTTGTTATCATTAACCATGTTACGAGTATCAGTGAATTCTTTCCTACGAAATATAACATGAAAAATAATTTTATAGCAAAAGGTATATTTTTTTAAAGCAGTTATCGATTTTATTAAAAATATTCATTATAGTTTTAAAACAAATACCAACAGAGAAATTTTCCTTTAAGATGCTTAAATTTTATGTGCATTCTATGAAATATCCTTGACATTTTATTCTTTCATTATAATCACGGAACCATATGAGTATATTAGTGGAAAATTGCATAAGATGTTTTAGCATGTAGTTGCGATAACAAATTCTTGTTTATCTTTTTTCTCAAAAAAAAAAAGAAAAAAAAAAGAAAGAAAAGAAAAACAAAATAAAAGAAGTATAATTTTAAAAATTGATAACATTTTGCCATGTACTTTTTTCATTTTGTGAAATGCAAAAGTGTTTTTAAGTCGTTCTTGATATATTGTCGCATGATTATATTTTATGGAGCTACAAATTTAATTTTTCCCGTCTGTTGGGGGTTTCTTTTAAAAACACTACAGCGTTTGCATAAGTGCTCATCAAAAGTACATTTATCAGTATATGTATGTGGGAGTAGTATATAATGGCTCAAGAACATATAATGAATGGATACCATTAAACAGAAGAGAAAAAAATTTTTTTTTTAAATTTACTTGAAGAGCAACCAATTTTTTTAGTTTTACTTGTGAAGTTTTATACAATATTCAGTATTAACGGTGCTTCAAAAATACGAATAATAACAGGAGACAGAAAACAATAATAAAAACAAAATATTTGCTTAATAATTTATTTTAATATGAAGAGGAACAATGAAGTTTGATTTTTTTGTTTCAACTAACGAAGTATTCAAAATTTTTGATATTTAAGTTTCAAGAGACTTTCAAAAATACGAAAAATGTTTACATATTCAAATGCCAACAACGCATTACATTTCGATTTGTGTGATCTCCCAAGAAGATAAAATCATGCATGGTTTAAGTTCTGAAAACGACATTTAAAAAGCAAAAATATTTTTTTTTTTTTGATTAATTTAACTCATACTTATGGTACCATAGCACGGCTATCTGGTATACCCCGGATAACAACCCGAAACGTGTCCATCCGTTCCGGAATATCCAAGTCAGCAAATAAACTGGATCTGGCCGACCATCTGGATTTATTGATCGTAAATTAGCAAAAAATTATAAAGAGAGACTTGATATGAAAACTGAACCTTTTCTTGAGAGATTTGACAAAAATTAAGTAAGAGTGTTAAATTTGGCTGTTCCGATTCTTTGATACCCTCCACCCGTATTCTATACATAATATTATAAGCAAGGTTGTCAACACTAATAGATCAAAAAGGCTAGATTTCAAATTATAAGGGCTAGATTTTATAAAATGATGTTTAAGTTTAATAAGATAATTAACAAAAAATTTTAGGTATTTTCTTGCTTTGTTAATTGAAAGCAGCTAATAATTGATATGTAAATACCTACAATTGAATTTCTATTTCTATTTCTATCAGCGTTAACACGTACAAAAAAAAAAAAAAAAAAAACAGGAAGCAAATAACAATTATGTTTACCCACTAAACTATTACAACAAACACACTGTGACCAATCCAATACCAATCTAAGCTAATATAACACGTGCAGTTACCTTACGTACATAATCATTACGCAACAACTTAGAAAAATCAAATTTTTCATGAGTTTTTTTTACATTTTCATTGAAATTTCTGGACCTATTCAACCGATTTTGATTATTTTATATCAAAACCTGCTCAGGATATCAATGAATCATTTTCACTAAAAATTAACAGCCCAGCTGACCAATTGAGGGCGTGATCGTGATTTCCACAGACGGACAGACGGACATCGTTATATCAAAAATCTAAAAATGTCAAATTCCATTCGATTTTGAAAATAAAATCGTATAGACTTTCAATATGGAACAATTTCTTATCCATTTGTAGAGTCCGACGACTTTTGCGATTATCTGAAGAACATTAAAGAAAATCTTGGCCAACAGACTTATTCTTGAGTACTTTTCTGTGGTTTTTAGTCTGGCTATTTCCTTTTATAAAGCATTTTTCCTTAAGAAGTCTAAAATGGAGATATTTTCTCCAAGATCTAACTTCCGTTTTTATACTTTATTTTAAGAGCTTTAAAGATTTTCATTATAACGACAATTGAAATTTTCAATTGAAATTTTCCTATTAGCTTTTGTTTGTCTTGATGCTATCATTATTTTACATATTTTTTACATTTTCATTGAAATTTCTGGACCTATTCAACCGATTTTGATGATTTTAAATAAAAACCTGCTCAGGATGTCAGTGAATCATTTTCACTAAAAATTAACAGCGCAGCTGACCTACTAAGGGCGCTATCGTGATTTCCACAGACGGACAGACGGACATCTCTATATCAACTCCGCTTGTTAGATATCAAAAATTATACCGATATTGTTTTTTATAAATTTTTCTAAAAATGTCAAATTCCATTCGATTTTGAAAATAAAATTGTATATACTTTCAATATACACGACTTTTTTAAATATGCCGTAACAAATATTATTATCGTGGAAATTGGCCTTAAATATAATAATAAACAATGCCTTGTTATATGTCTACATATTCGCATAACCTTTATTATCATTGAAACTGTATGGTAGAACATACCTACGTCAATATGCGAAAAGACGGACAAATTTTAAAGGTTAATAGTAAATATTGCAACAAGGATTTTCTAGGACATGCGTTGAAGAGAAAAGTATAAATGCAAGAGGCGCAAATCAGGAAGTTTTCATGGCGTGAATCAAAAGGTCAATTATTTTAAATTTTCTTGAAATAAATTGAGGGCAATAATATTTTTAATTTTAAACAGTTTCTATTATCGAGCTCTTCATATATTACAACTGAAAGGAAAATTTAGAAAAACATAGAAAAACATTGAGATTATTAGCTGTAACAATTAGATTTAAATGATTTTTGTATGTGCAAACATCTATACGCTCAGGAAGGTAAAAATCTATTTCACAATACAATCACAAAAACAGTGTAAGACAAAAACTGTGTGAGGTATTGGTGAAAAGATTAGGAAGTGATTGGAGATAAAGTGAAAGCACGATTTCATTAGGAAGCGTTTGGAGATAAAATGAGGGAGCGAAAGGCTTTATAAAAATATTTGAAAAATGAAAAATAAAAAATAATAAATGAAAAATAAAAAAATAATAATGAAAAATAAACAAGTAGGAGTGTTAAATTCGGCTGTGCCGAATTTTTGATAACCTCCACCCAATATGGGGTACAGCTACCACTTTGAAACTGTTGCCGATACTGAAACATGAAATCCGAATACCAATTAAATTTAAAGTTATTTGGTTTTCTTGTTGGCCAATTTCTAATATAAAAAAAACAATGTTTCTTAAAAAGAATTAATTACTACTAGCAGATTCCAGCGCACGAAATTCGAGCGCAATTTCTAGGCAACTTTACTTTTCAACTTAGCCAATTCACAAACCAACACTTTTTTGGTTTATTATCATTGTGAATGAAGAAAACAAAGTCATTAACTAACACATTAACAAATTTAATAAACACACACATAGCATTTGTATAATTTTATGTATGTGTTCGCAGCAACTTTAAATGCAATTTACTTAAAACAAGTAAGAGTGTTAAATTCGGCTGTGCCGAATCTTTGATACCCTCCACCTCGGTTTGTTAAACTTAATACCAAATTATTTCAGCAAATTCTTTGGGTTGGTTTTCTTCTTTTCTATTATTTCGGATTTATTTCGGTGTTTGCTTTTTGGTCATCGTGGTTGCTGATCGGCATGCATTTTGGTTATATACCTATATGCATGCGTTTCCGGTTATATGACATAACTTCTCGTTTAATTTAGTTTTTGCTAATTAAATAGCTCGCCCTAACCTCCATTGCAAAGGTAATGGTTGTGTAGAGTGGCTATATGCATTAAATCGTGCTAATTGGAGATGGCTGTATAGTTTCTTTTAACTGGCCAAATATTTCTTCATTGTGGCCATATAGGTTGGATGGAGTAACAAAATAATAACCAAAAAAAAAGCTCTCTCAACTTTTTTTTAAAATATTGCCATATTTTGAAAACATAGAGAATAAATTTATAATAATAAATAATCAAATTAGGGATGAAAAACGCAAAAAACGAAAAGTCCCAAACATTTTAAATAAAATAATTTAATGTTATCTTTATTTTCTGAAAAACTTCAAATTTTCATCCAAAAAAAATTTTGAAAATTTATATATAAAAAATAACATTCTCATAAAATTACGTTTACTTATGTAACAATTTTTATGTTAGCAATTCTTAAATATCATTTGAGGTTTTCTTAAATTCATTGAATTTAAATTAATATCGACAAATCTGTTTTTCTATTTATTTAAATTGTAAAGGAGTGGCATCTCTGTCAAAATAAGCGAAAAACACAAAGAATAGAAAAAAACAAATTACTTTGTGTTTGACAGGATGATTTTATGTTTATGTTTAATATCTTTATTTTTTTTTACTAATATTTCTGTTTATTTATTTGAAAATGAAATAATGAATTGAATATGCTATTTAATTTTTTTATTTATATAAAAAAGTTTTTTAATTAAAGCAAAATATTTTCACTATTTCATGATTTTTATTTATGTATGACGACATTTCAACCTAAAAATTTAAGTTTTTATCGATTGGATAAACAACACAAAAATGGTTGTCCTTTAGATAACAACAACAGCTGACTTTAACAATAGCGAATATCGTTTCAAAATTTTACTGATAATTTTGCAATTTTCTTTTTTTTTTACAATTCGACTATCGTTAAAAGAAGTTACTGAATCGCGGTACTGAAAAGTTATTAATATCTCCTGAATGGCAATATTTTTTTTAAATGTAAACATTTTTATATGTAAAGATATTTCTAAATTTAAAATTATTATTTCCGACGTTTTGATATGATTTTCTGAAACTCAATTAATATTTTCTAATTTATAATTGGAAATTTTATTTTCAGTTTAAAAAGTGAAATTTTGTATTTATGTGAATAATAATGCTTTATTAATTATAAACAATTTTTAAAAATTAGATGTAATCGCAATCAGATATTTTATAGGTAAAGCAGAATAATAATTCTATATAACTATGTAGAACTGTTTTGTAAGCAAAAAACTCATTGACGAACTCGGTAACTCTATTTTGTAAAGACAACAAAAAGTTAACCCCCCAATCTCACATCACACTGAAATTGTAAAATCGTTGTGTACGTATTATCAACGAAAAATTGTTCGAATTAGTCGAATCCATCGCCATTAAATTTTATGCTCAAACATCTGACTGCAATCTCATTTTTAAAATGTTGTCGAAGCGTAAACTTGAAAAAATTTGTATACTTCTCTCTCTTATTTTATTTTAAGTAGAGTTACCAAGTTTATTATACAGGCACATGTTTGAGGGAAAATGTTTACATTTATTATTATTAGTATTATTTTAATAATAGTTAATAATATTTATGCTCTATAATTAACAAACTTGCGTTTTTGTATGCGCATTTCAAAAAATAAATCATTATAATAGATTTAACAAGTTAAAACTTTAATTACAATTTTACAGAATCCAGTAAATTTGCATTAAATTTATAACAGGGTAACATTAATCATCGTTAGTGTCTGCCACTATTCGCACGAAAAATTTGGTGCCATTAGTGTGACCACTGCGGAAAATGTGTGTGTATTAGTAAAAAAAAATGTGAGTGTATTGAGTTTTTCGAACTTGCAGTGTGATGTGAGATTGGTGGGTAATATGCAAAACTTATGTTCATATTTGTAAAAGAATAATGAAAAAACGTATGAAATAAAAGACCAACCCGTGTATACTCTTAACATTGTTCTGTATGATATCTAGTTGAAAATATTAACATTCATGTTAAAATAGAAAAAACTATTGCAAAGCTAATTAGAACAAACAAAAATTATGCCGGCATCTACTGTGGCATAGTCACGCTGAGCAAAATGAAGTGACACTCTGTTAATACAAAAGAAATGTATTTTCCCCACAACAAAATACTGCAGAATTTTATGTAAATAAAATAACCGATTTATTTCTAACATGCAGTTACTATGAATATACATACATACATATATATAATATATGTACATTATTTGTATTATTTAATATGTGTATGTATGTATATTTAAATATTACACACAAAAAATACAACATCAAACGTTATTTTTGTGTTTTTCTCTTTAAATAAATTAATACATAAATTTTTTGCTAAATTTACATTTGGGCAATTCACAACAGGTGTTGTACATTGTATGTTGTATTGAAATACACAATACAATCATTTGTTGTGAACACTCAGTTGTATTTTCATATTGTAAAACGCTTTCTTTAGTAATTTTCGATCCAACGAGGAAAGATCGCTTCGTCGCTTCTGCTATTTTGTATAAGAGAAAACACTTGTCAGTGTTTGCTTTTTGGTCGTGAGATATACCCTGGAGTTTTAGTTACGTACCTCTTGCATTTTAATTTATAATGAAAAAAAAAATGTTAAATGTTTTGGTTGGTACTGAAAGAGAAAATACATACTAAAAATATAAACATTAATTTTTATATAAATAAACTTATCGATGTATTTGCGTTATTTGCATTATTTGCCATATTTTATTTTATAATTATTTATGCTGATAATATTCTATGTATTTGTTTTTTCTTTTTCATAAAAACTGGCATTCACTTGGAACTGATATGTTATGATACAATATACAACATTTACTAAACATAGCAAATGAAGTTGGATCGTGTATCAGATTTTTCAGTGAAAATTATCAACAACAGTTTTACACTATTGTAAAGTGATACACGATACAGGAGAAAAAACGATACATTACCCATTGTGAATTGCCCAATTGTTTTTTTTTTATTAACAACTAGGTATTTTAGCATTATTTGCTTTAGATGTTGGTGAATTTTTACTCCCTTTATATTAACTCGTAGTGTCTGCTTGTCGAAAAAAATTTGGATCGATTTTAACCACTTTCCCGTGACCCAATCGATCTGAAATTTTGCAGGCAGGCTTGTGGCAATGACAGAAATGATCTAACATATTTTTTTAGTGATGCCAAAACAATGGAAACTTTAAAATTTTTCTACCAGAGTTGATAAAAAAATGTACAAAGGGTTTGTTTTTGTTATATTATTACCATAACGACCACAAAAACAACAAGTCCAGCTATGAAAACAATGCAACATTTAGAATAACAACAAGAACAATATAGAAATATCATGTTTTTTTTTTTTTTACTTTTTCAGAGATTTCCCTGGACCTGTTCCACCGATTTTAATGATTTTTGAAGTAGAAATCTTTCCATGAATTTGGTGAATCATTCTCACTAAAAATGATCACTGTAGCTGCACTATTGAGGGCGTGATCGTGACAAGAACAACATAGAAAATTATTTTTTTTTCAAGACTTTTTTAGTTCTTCATTCAAATCTCGGGCCCTAATCGACCGATTTGGACGATTTTAAATAGCAAACTTCTCAGGATGTTAGTGAATCATTCTTATGTCAACGAGTACCCTAGCTGCCGGATTGATGCCGTCATCGTGATTTCCACAGACGGACAGACGGACATCGCTATATCAACTCCGGTTGTTATAAGGATCACAAATATATAAATTTTATGGGGTCCAAAATTTTTTTTCTAATTATTACAAACGGAATGACAAACTTATATATACCCTCTGCACACTGGAGTGGAGGGTATAACAACTCTACAACAGCAACAATGACAGTCATATGTTTTTCAAATAGGAAAAAACTGTTTATGTGTTAGTTTCGGTCATTCCCCAGTATGCATTGAAATATTATTTCTCCAATGTTGGAGAAAAGTTAAGTTCTTAAATTGATGTCAAATGTAATTCTCAACTTGGGTTGAACAATTTTTCTCCTTGTTTGCTTTCAACTTGACATCAAGTTGAGATTTAACATTTTTTCCAATCTTTGAGAAACATTTTTACTCTCAATTGGATATCCAACACTTTTCTCCACTTGAGACAAACATTTTTTCAACTTGAATACGATTTGTGTTAAGTCTGAGATATTATTTAAATATGTCATAAATAATAAATTAAATTAAAAAATGCCAAAAAAGTACAAATAAATCATTGATATATTTTTAATTATTTTTGCTTTTTGTCGAATTTTTCAAAAAATGTACAACTAATTAATTCATTTATTTTTAATTCTAGATTTTAAAAAATGTACATAATATGTACATTTAATGTTAAATATGTACATAGTAATGTTAAATATATAATGAAATTAAATTGAAACATTAAAAAAAGTACATTGTTTTCATTTCTAAAATTAGTATAATATTTTTTAATATGGCAATTCCGTACCTTCCATTTGATACCGATTGGAAATATTTCTTTGCTATCAAGTTGAGAATCACAAATTTCTCAATTTGATAACTATGAAAATCGCCATATAAAAAATGTGCCTTTTAAGTTGAGAAGACTATATTCGAACTATTGAGGGCATTTGAGAATTAACGTTGGAGATTTGAGAAATGTATTTGATCTCAAATGCACCTCAAGTTGATAGCAAACAAAAATGTTTATTGGGACATTTATTGTAGGGTCGTTTGCACACACACAAAAAATAGAAAATAAATTGTCAATAAAGGTGCTATTACACGATGTGTTTTTTACATATGTACTGTCACTTTTTTTTATCCATATGAAATTCCTCATGTCTGTCAAAATTGTCTTTTACATACGATTCATAATTTTTGCTATCACACGTGCATATGTATTTACGTATGACATAAGCTCTAAATGTAAACAACAGCTGATTTAATTTGTGAATTTACAAAAATTTGTTAAAAAAAAGTTATATATTTTTTAATTGTTAATTAATATTAAACAATTTATTTTTCTTTCAATATTAATCTTCATAATTTACTCTGTTTTTCTTTCGCTACAATCAGTGTTGTATTCTCATATGATTGTCATACAAAAATAGAACCTGCTCTAATTGAAAAATGTACATGTGCCTTTCCTCATGTATTGTACATAAACAATGTTTCATATGTATCACACGATGTGTACAACTTTTGTTGTGGGAAAATTTGACAGTACATATGTAAAAAACACATCATGTAATAGCACCTTAAGCAAAGCAAGTGGCTTCGAAATTCGATGATGCCAGTTAATCATTTTTTGTTCACGCGGAATTTATAATTGGAGGAATTTTTTTCTCGAGAAATGTATTTTCCGTGAGAAAGAAATTCCTTGAGAATATTCATAATTGGGATGAATAACTTTTAATTGGAACTTTTTAGTCGGAATAAATCATAATTCTAGTTAGATATTGGTTAATATTTAATTAGAAAAAATATTGTGGTGGCATCTACGCAATTATTGAGGCAGTCACGGAAAAATTAAATGCAAGTCTGTTTT
Organism: Cordilura impudica; assembly: GCA_963682025.1. Lineage (NCBI taxonomy): Eukaryota > Metazoa > Arthropoda > Insecta > Diptera > Scathophagidae > Cordilura > Cordilura impudica. Next base: position 32,912,769 of record OY821519.1, on the reverse strand, counting down.
GTTTAATATAACAAAAATGGATTTTCCCTTTAACAAAATATGGCAGAATTCTTTATAAATGAAATGCAAAATGGAAAATCAATTTTGTGCTAATTCTTAACAAAATTAATAAAATATATATATGTATTATTATATTTATTAATATTTGTAATTTTATTTGACACAATTTCACACACAGTTTTACAGATCAACTGTTTTAATTAGAAAAAATATTGTGGTGGCATCTACGCAATTATTGAGGCAGTCACGGAAAAATTAAATGCAAGTCTGTTTTTTTTTAATATAACAAAAATGGATTTTCCCTTTAACAAAATATGGCAGAATTCTTTATAAATGAAATGCAAAATGGAAAATCAATTTTGTGCTAATTCTTAACAAAATTAATAATATATATATATATATATATATATGTATTATTATATTTATTAATATTTGTAATTTTATTTGACACAATTTCACACACAGTTTTACAGATCAACTGTTTTCAACTGATTTAGAAGTTTTCTGTTTTTGAAACAGTAGTGCCAATTTGTAACATTTTGTGATGTAATGAAAATCGCAGAATAATAAGTTAATACACAATAAAAAATATTAAATTTTTAAGTTTTATATACATATTGCAATAAAAAAAACTTTGGTAAATTTACATTGAAGATGGTCAGAAATGAATGAGAAAAAATATATAGACATTTTAGAAAAGCACATTTAATGTTAAACTTTATGCACAAAATATATGGGTTTTTGTTGTTTCGAATTTAACTGTGGCTCTAAGTGAAAAGTTTTAGACCGATCGTATATTACATCTTGAGGATCCTCACCTAATATTTTCAAATATTTTAAATTCTTTTTAACTCATTTAACCTCATTACGAAAATAGTAAAACAGTAAATATAGAAAATCCACGCACCTCAAAAAATTGTTTTCTATGAAATAAATTAAAGACATTTCATATTATACAATTTTCTTTCAAAAATGTATCAATTATTGCAAATTTGAAATTTGACATATAGTATTTGTACATATATTTGTATAGATTTCGCAGTATGAAAAGAACTATTATTTCTTTATTTAGAATATATGTAAGTATTGCTCGCAAAAAAATGCAACATCATGAATGAAACACATAGACGACTGCTGGCAGCAGCATTTGTAGTCGTATAGTCAGCTACTTGATTTTTCTGAATACGACAGCAACATATAATACAAATGCATTTTTTTTTTTAAATATACAATTACTTTTACTTATTTAAAATGCATTAGTACAACGTAAAAATAAATAAATTAGTTTAACGCCTTTTGATTATTAATGGAATTATAGCCTTTCATTTTGCGATTTTTTTTTAAACAAAATAAAATATTTCATAGCACTAACTTCTTTTACATATTTTGTTATATTGTCAACACTATTTTTGTTTTGTAGCCAACAAAACACACTTGCAGTTTATTTTTTATTTGAAGAACATATGACTGCCATTGTTGATGTTGTAGAGTTGTTTTTTTTTTTTTTGATTTTGTTTCGTTAACTCTTTTGTATTAAAGCACCTCCAATATATGTATCCATTTTAGTTTGCAAATTCAGTATATTTATAATTTATTACTTACAGCAAAAAATAATAGAAACAATTTTATCAGTTATGCTTACGAAACTATATAAATAGACTTGAAGTTGGCTGCAAAAGCAGTAGCCTGTGTAAAGAACAAGTTAGCGACATGTAACTGTTACGTAACGTGTCAGCCTTTTTTTCACATGAAAAGTATTGGGACGTTCCGGTTACGTTCGGTAACTGTTTTAAATGATTTTCATGTAAAAAAAAACAACTGACTCGTTACGGTTACGGTTAGAAAACATTGACCTTTTATATGTATTATAATGCTATGAATGCATTTATCTTTATTTTATTTTATTTATATATTCTTTTTTTTTGTATTGTATATTATTTTTTTTTATTATTACTATTTCATTTAATTATTTTTTTCTTTAAATAAATTAACACATAAAAATTTGTTTTTTAAATTATTGGTGAACTTTTACTCCCTTTATTTACTGCCTTTATATTAACTGGTAGTGTCTGCTTGTCGACAAAATTTTGGATCGATTTTTAGCCCCTTTCCCGTGAGCCAATCGATCTGAAATTTTGCATGCAGGCTCGTGGCAATGACAGAAATGATCTAACAAATTTTTTTAGTGATGCCAAAACAATGGAAACTTTTAAAATTTTCTACCAGAGTTCACAAAAAAAATGTACAAAGGGTTTGTTTTTATTATATTATTACCACAACGACCACAAAAACAACAAGTCCAGCTATGACAACAATGCAACATTTAGAATAACAACAGGAACAATATGGAAACATCATGTTTTTCATTTTTTTTTTAATTTTTCATAGATTTACCTGGACCTGTTCCACCGATTTTAATGATTTTTGAAGTAGAAATCTTCCCATGAATTCGGTGAATCATTCTCACTAAAAATTATCACCCTAGCTATCCTATTGAGGGCGTGATCGTGACAAGAACAACATAGAAAATTATATTTTTTCAAGACTTTTTTTAGTTCTTCATTCAAATCTCGGGCCCTAATCGACCGATTTGGACGATTTTAAATAGCAAACTTTTCAGGATGTTAATGAATCATTTTTTATGCCAACGAGCACCCTAGCTGCCCGATTGATGCCGTCATCGTGATTTCCACAGACGGACAGACGGACATCGCTATATCAACTCCGGTTGTTATAAGGATCACAAATATATATATTTTATGGGGTCCAAATTTTTTTTTCTAATTATTACAAACGGAATGACAAACTTATATATACCCTCTGCACACTGGAGTGGAGGGTATAAAAAGGAAAAAAATTAAAACTCTGTAAATCTGGTGAACAGCTAAAAAGAAATACCTTTCAAATAATATATGTTTGGTCAAAATCGTTTGTTTGTTTGTCTTGATGATATCATTATTTTACATATTTTTTACATTTTCATTGAAATTTCTGGACCTATTCAACCGATTTTGATGATTTTAAATAAAAACCTGCTCAGGATGTCAGTGAATCATTTTCACTAAAAACTAACAGCGCAGCTGACCTACTATGGGCGCTATCGTGATTTCCACAGACGGACAGACGGACATCTCTATATAAACTCCGCTTGTTATATATCAAAAATTATACCGATATTGTTTTTTATAAATTTTTCTAAAAATGTCAAAGTCCATTCGATTTTGAAAATAAAATAGTATATATTTTCAATATACACGACTTTTTGAGACATGCCGTAAAAATATTATTATCGTGGAAATTGGCCTTAAATATAATAATAAACAATGCCTTATTATATGCCTACATATTCGCATAACCTTTATTATCATTGAAACTGTATGGTAGAACATACCTACGTCAATATGCGAAAAGACGGACAAATTTTAAAGGTTAATAGTAAATATTGCAACAAGGATTTTCTAGGACATGCGTTGAAGAGAAAAGTATAAATGCAAGAGGCGCATAGCAGGAAGTTTTCATGGCGTGAATCAAAAGGTCAATTATTTTAAATTTTCTTGATATAAATTGAGGGCAATAATATTTTTAATTTTAAACAGTTTCTAGTAATTTTTAATTTTTAATTTTTAATTTTTAATTTTTAATTTTTAATTTTTAATTTTTAATTTTTAATTTTTAATTTTTAATTTTTAATTTTTAATTTTTAATTTTTAATTTTTAATTTTTAATTTTTAATTTTTAATTTTTAATTTTTAATTTTTAATTTTTAATTTTTAATTTTTAATTTTTAATTTTTAATTTTTAGTTTTTAATTTTTAATTTTTAATTTTTAATTTTTAATTTTTAATTTTTAATTTTTAATTTTTAATTTTTAATTTTTAATTTTATATTTTTAATTTTTAATTTTTAATTTTTAATTTTTTATTTTTTAATTCTTAATTTTTAATTTTTAATTTTTAATTGTAATTTTTAATTTTTAGTTTTTAATTTTTAATTATAATTTTTAATTTTTAATTTAAAATTTTTAATTTTTAATTTTTAGTATTTAATTTTTATTTTTTAATTGTAATTTTTAATTTTTAATTTTTAATTTTTTAAATTTTAATATTTAATTTTTAAGTTTTAATTTTTAATTTTTATTTTTAATTTTTAATTTTTAATTTTTAATCTTTAATTTTGAATTTTGAATTTTGAATTTTGAATTTTGAATTTTGAATTTTGAATTTTGAATTTTGAAGTTTGAATTTTGAATTTTGAATTTTGAAATTTGAATTTTAATTTTTAATTTTTTATTTTTATTTTTTAATTTTTAATTTTTAATTTTTAATTTTTAATTTTTAATTTTTAATTTTTAATTTTTAATTTTTAATTTTTAATTTTTAATTTTTAATTTTTAATTTTTAATTTTTAGTTTTTAATTTTTTAATTTTTAATTTTTAATTTTTAATTTTTAATTTTTAATTTTTAATTTTTAATTTTTAATTTTTAATTTTTAATTTTTAATTTTTAATTTTTAGTCTTTAATTTTGAATTTTTAATTTTTAATTTTTAATTTTTAATTTTTTATTTTTAATTTTTAATTTTTAATATCTAATTTTTAATTTTTATTTTTTAATTTTTAATTTTTTAATTTTTAATTTTTAATTTTTAATTTTTAATTTTTAATTTTTAATTATTAATTTTTAATTTTTAATTTTTAATTTTTAATTTTTAATTTTTAATTTTGAATTTTAATTTTTAATTTTTAATTTTTAATTTTTTATTTTTAATTTTTAATTTTTAATTTCTAATTTTTATGTAATTTTTAATTTTTAATTGTTAATTTTTAATTCTCAATTTTTAATTTTGAATTTTGAATTTTGAATTATTAATTTTTAATTTTCAATTTTCAATTTTTAATTTTGAATTTTGAATTTTTAATTATTAATTTTTAATTTTTAATTTTGAGTTTTGAATTTTGAATTTTGAATTATTAATTTTTAATTTTTATTTTTTTATTTTTTAATTTTTAATTTTTAATTTTTAATTTTTAATTTTTAATTTTTAATTTTTAATTTTTAATTTTTAATTTTTAATTTATAATTTTTAATTTTTAATTTTTAATTTTTAATTTTTAATTTTTAATTTTTAATTTTTAATTTTTAGTTTTTAATTTTTAATTTTTAATTTTTAATTTTTAATTTTTAATTTTTAATTTTTAATTTTTTATTTTTATTTTTAATTTTTAATTTTTAATTTTTAATTTTTAATTTTTAATTTTTAATTTTTAATTTTTAATTTTAAGTTTTTAATGTTCAATTTTTAATTTTTAATTTTTAATTTTTATTTTTTAATTTTTAAATTTTTAATTTTTAATTTACAATTTTTAATTTTTTATTTTTCATTTTTCGTTTTTCATTTTTCTTTTTCACTTTTAATTTTTTAACTTTTAATTTTTGTAATTTTTATTCATTTTAAATATTTAATTTTTAATTTTAACGATAAAAAAAATATGTGGTAATACTTGTGTTGCCAAGTAGGCAACAATAAGAAGAATTAGAACATATACAACGTACCTTAAGAAAAACAACAAAACCACTGAAATATTTTATTTTTCAAGAGTTTTTCAAAGTTTCATTCATATCTTGTGACTCCTTTAACCTATTTTGATGATTTTAAATAGCATCTCCTTTTGGATATTAATAAACGATTTTATACAAACACTAACGGTCTAGTTTAGATATTGACGGTGTGATCGTGATTTCCACAGACAGACGGACAGATGGTCATCGCTAAATCAACTTCCCTCGTTATAATGATAAAAAAATATATCGTTTTGGGGTCGCCGGAATTTATTTCGATGCGTTACTAATGGAATGACAAACCCATTTATACCCTCTGCCACTGAGATGTGGAGGGTATAAAAATGAAAAATAAAAAATTTTAAATTTAAAAATAAAATATGAAAAATAAATAATGAAAAATAAAAAATTAACCAGTTGAAATAATAAATAATAATAAATATTTTTATATTAGCAGAGCCCCTGCAGTTATTTGCTGTAAGTGATACATAAATAGATGACGCTTTCTGTTTGATTTTAAAAAAGTGGCATAAAAAAATCTTTAATTACTAGATGTTTACACATCTCCCTGTAATGGGATTCACATAATTATTTTTTTATAGAAAAATTTGATATTTTAAAGTTGATAACCTTGTTTGGTCAGTTTATTAGTGAGCGTGGCACAAGCCATACATAATTAAGTATATAAACCATAAATAATAGTGTATATAAAGTGAGATCTTCGAAATATTTTGTGAATCTGTAAGTAATTAATGTAAGAGCGTAAGTTGGCGGTACATCTATGTAGAGTCCAACAATTATTAATTTCATTGAAAAAAAAAGTTTTTAAATCGACGAAAAACTAAATTAGTTACAACTAGTTAGTATTTCATAAATTTTAAAGGTTGCAATAAAGTGTAAATAATTAGTCCATACCGTCATATTCATAATATTCCCAGTCTAGTTTTACATTGTTATCCAAATAAAACCTGTCTAGTTTGTAAATTCATTGTAGTTTAACAGACGACTATCATTAAGTTTTGTTTCATTTAACAAATGAAATTTAAAAAAAAACAACAAAAATTAAGCCATTTTTATAAAGATGAATGAAATTAAATGAATGCAAAAAAAGGAGAGAAAAAACAACTACACAAATTCACGGCAGAGTAAGCACTCGACTTCAAAATGGCAAGCAGACATACTCGTACTACACAGTAAAACAAAGAAAGAAATAAAAAAAAACCGACAAATTCACAATTTGACATACAGACAGACTGAAGACTACAGAATTACATTCATCAGTCACTTTCAGACTTTTTATGACAAGAACTTTAAACATTTTTTATTTATTTTTTTTTTTCATTTCTTTTTTTAAGAATAAAGAAGAACTTCGAACAAATATAAAAAAAACTGTCATGTTACAAGTAGAAGGCGTAAGTGGTGACAAAAAAATTGTTTGGATATTTTTAACTTGAATTTTGCATTAAACATGATTTGGAAAAAGAGACAAAAAACATCCCTGTTTTAGGGGTAAACATTATTTTTATACACAAAAAAAAAAAAAAAAATACAAAACTTGTTCATTGTGTGTGAAAAACTTTTAAGTTTCCTGATACAAAATTGTTTCCGAATGAATTTTTAACTACTTTTAAATTTGTGTTCTTATTGAAAAAAGTATTGAGATTGAAATATTCTTATTGTTGTTATACAGTAAAGTTTATTAAATTTGCCAAGGGCAAACAAATTTTTTGCGCTTATATTTTGCTACACATTTTTTATATTAAGCCAACCCTATTCGATGTCAATTTATTGAATAGAATATTCGTAACAATAATGCATGTTAAAAAATAATATTCAGAAAACTTTTTCCAATAAAACCATTTCTTAGATTATGAAAAGGTTTTCGCATAATAACTCTATCATACGAGTTTATACGAGAACTCTGAGAACTAATTATTTTTAAAAAGAAACACAACAGATTGTGATTATTTTACAATACAAATCAAATTTTCTCCAACACAGCACTGATTATTTTAATTTCGAAATTACTTTTTTGGTATTCAAAAGATTTCTATTTATTTAAACCGCGCTTAAGAATTTTTTATGTTTACCAAATGGAACGTAAATATCTGGCTTTCTGAAAATACAGCAAAAAATATTGTAAATTTTTGAATTCTTTGATGTCTAAAGAATGTAAAAGCAAACACGTATTTAGTTTATCTGTAAATATCAAAGCGGGTGAAAACAAAAGAACTACACCATTTTTAAATGAAAGTGTCGTCAAAATTATTTTTTTACATTCCTAATATGAAAAATAAATAAAAAAAAAAAAATGCAATGGGACATACAGGGTGGGCCATATAAGTTTTACATTTTGATTTTGCTATAAAACTTTTTTTCATTCATGTTTTTTTATTCAAAAGTAGAATCGTTGCAGTTAAATATGGAACATTATTTCATTCAAATGACTTCCTCAACAGGCCTTGCAGTAGCCAATACGATCAACTCGATTTTTTCAGTAAATTTTGGACAGTATAAAGCTGTACTTTACCAATGACTGCACTAATTTCTTTTATTAGTGCCTCAATGGACGCTGGGTCCAATGGGGTCGAACCGCAGATGCGTAGTGGCCGATACTCATCGCCAAACGGCTTCGTTCAGGGTGCATTGGCCTTTCAGCAGTCATGTGTGGATTTTTGTGCCCCCTGATGCGACAATTTGCTTGTTCACGTAACCACTGAGATAAAAATAAGCTTCGTCAGTAAAGATGATTTTTCGGGAAATGTGCTCATTAGGGTGGCCCTTAATAAAATAAGTGTTCAAACTCTCGGTTTCATCCCCTAGATATATGCGAATAGAAAAAAAAACTGAGAAATACAAAGTTTTGGATCAATAAAAAAAATTAGAGGTGGCTCAATGCGACTGAAAATTTAACCATAGGGAAAATGTGACTCTTTTCAGATTTCAGTACTAAATTATCTCTCTCAAAAGTTATATAATTTCAAAATTGAATAAAAACTCGCTAAGAAATAGCTAATGCCCCAGACCACTTTTGTGAGAAAAAAAAGTAGGTCATGAAATTTAATGGAATTTTTTCAACTTTAAGAAATTGATTAAAGCCAACATTTTTTTTTTCTCTATACCTATAACTACTCAGATATGAAGTATTGTTTTATTATTACTAACAGATTCCAGCACTCGAAATTCGAGTGCAAATTCTAGGAAATTTTACTTTTTTCATTTAATAAAGACCCTAAAGGTATGCTTCACAATTCAACTCATTTTAAATGAAGAAAATAAACTCAACACATTAACACAAACACATTAACAAATTTAATAAACACACACATAGCATTGTATAATTTTATGTATGTGTTAGTAGCAACTTTAAACGGTCATAACTCCAAAAAAAATATTCCAGACGATGAAAATCTGTAAATCTGGGTAACAGCTAAAAAGAAATACCTTTCAAATGATAAATTTTTTTGTCGAAATCGGGGTAAAACTGTGAAACTTACATCGGTCACAAAAAAATCGCCAAGCCTATTACTATTATAGATTGCGCATTGAGTTCAAAAATGGGAAATTTTTTTGATAAAATTTTGAAAACTCCTTTTACAAGTTTTGAAAAATTTTCCTAAACAAAATTTAAAAAAAATGGTTTTGTTAAATACATGTTAGATATTAACTGTGAATTTTTAGGTATATCCCTATGCTAGAATTTTTTTGACAAGGATTTTTTTGTGGATTTCGAGAAAAATGGGATTTATGTGAAATATTCAATATATGTATGTAATCTTTATAATTTCTTTATATCAAAAATTAATCAGTTCTCTAACTTAAAATACTATATTTTATCTGAATAGCCTAGGGTTTAGGAAAAAAATAATATGACTCGATTAACCCTTTTGCAAATGGGGTCACATATGACCCCAAGCTAATAAAAGACAATTTATTCAAAAAATTTAAATATTTTGTAAGTGCTGTTGAGTTTTTAAAAACGTTTCTTAAAATATTATAACCAAATGTGTAGATCTTCCGTTACGAAAAATTTCGGATAAATCCGTGAATGTTAACATATCTTTATAAATACTTTATATCAAAAATGTTTTATTTCATCGTTATAACTAAGGGTTAGGGAAAAAAAAATAATTTGACGTTATTAACCCATTTGGATTTGGCGCCACAAATGACCCCAAGCTAGTATAGGACGATTAAGTCAAAAAATTCAAATATTTTGCAAATACTGCGGATTTTGGATCATTTTAACTTTATGAGGGTATTGTTCTAGTTTGCTAGAACAATTAATTTTTTTAAATATGCCAAAATTCTAAGTTTGGCTTCGGCAAGGAATGGGTTAACGTAGTTCGATTTATTCCAAATTTTTAGTATGGAAGACTTGCACATTTGGTTATTATATTTTAAGCATCACATCTAAAAATTCAACAGAACTTACAAAATATTTGAATTTTTTGAATAAATTGTCTTTTATTAGCTTGGGGTCATATGTGACCCCAAGTCCAAAAGGGTTAATGGAGTCATATTATTTTTTTTCCGAAACCCTAGCCTATTAAGATAAAATATAACATTTAAAAGTAGAAAACAGATAAATTTTTGATACAAAGTATTTAGAAGGAGTACATATACTAAATATTTCACAAAAAAACAAATTTTTCTCGAAATCAGCAAAATAAAAGTCCTTGTAAAAAAAAATCTGGCAGAGGAATTTACTTAAAAATTCACACATTTAATCTCTAACATATATTTAACAAAACTTTAAAGTGCCTGATCCATGTTTTGAAATTTTGTTTAAGAAAATTTTTAAAAACTTAAAAAAGGAGTTTTCAAAATTTTATTTAAAAAAATTCCATCTTTGGTCTCATTGCGCAATAGATTAAAAACGTGGTAATAAAACAATACTTCATGTCTGAGTGCTCATAGGTATAGAGACAAAAAAAAATTATGGCTTTAATTAATTTCTTAAAATTGAAAAAAATTCCGTCAAATTTGACGACCTAGTTTGTTTGGTCTGGGGCCTTAGCTATTTCTTGGCGAGTTTTTATTCGATTTTGATGTTACATAGCTTTTTAAAGAGACAATTTAGTATTAAAATCGATTCATATAACAACTTGTCGAAAAAATTAAACTGTAGAACGAAATTTTCGTAAAATCTGAAAAAAAAAAAAAGTCATATTTTCCCCATATAAAACACACTTGAAATTTTCGGTCGCGTTGAGCGACCTCTAAATTTGTTTTGATTGGCCCAAATCAGTTTTTTTACTATTCGCATATTTCTAGGGGGTGAGACTTTAAATGCGAACACTTTTTTCCCCTTCCATATAATGAGGGGCCACTCATCTCATCTTACTCCAAGCGTTCCGTATAGAACCGAAAATATTGCGGATGGTCGTATGGCATCAGCTCCCGCACTAATTGAACTTTTTATGGCGTCATACCCGAGATATTTATACAAAATTCGCATCCAAGAAGTGCGTGAAATGTTTAATTCCTGAGAACGATGGAGAGTTCAGCTGCTTTGTTATACTTGCACGCTCTGGACAAGGGCACGTGAAATTTTTGTTGTGCCCAATAACGATCCAGTTTCATGCACACGTTTAACAAAAGTGCCCATATATTGCCTGGAGGGCGCTTCTTCTTTTAGCGAATTTAAACGTAATTTTCTTGCACTTTTGGTAGAAGATCATCAATTTAGAAATGAGTTTTTAATAACATTGATGTCGCCATACTCAAAATACCCAGTAGTTCAAAATGCAAGCACTAGAGGGACCACCCTGTATATGTCCCATTACTTGTCAACGGTCATTATTTGCGAACAAGTAAATTACTTTACCAAAACTTGCATTTTTTCAGTTAATGGCCCCTAACTGTACATTACTTCACAAGAATCGCACATATCAAAAAACGATGTGTTGTTTGTTGTTACCAAAAATGACGAAAACAGTCGTGCCAACTTTTTGGTTTCCCCAAAGACCGTAACTGCTTTGAAACTTGTCACCATTAATTTCGTGTTTTTTTTTTTTTTTTTTTATATATATTTAGAATGAATTTCTTTTTTCTCTGTCTTTTAAAGTGTAACTAGCAGATTCCAGCCCTCGAAATTCGAGCGCAAATTCTAGGAAATTTTATTTTTTCATTAAATAAAGACGCTAAAAGTATGTTAATCAATTATAGTCAATTCACTAATCAACACAAAAAACAAACCCATTTTTATTACAAACAAATTAACAAATTTAATAAACACACACATATCATTGTGTATCAATTTTAAATGCAATTTACTCGAAATAAAGGAAAAAATTTTAAAATCTGTAAATCTGCAAATCGGCTAAAAAGGAATCCTTTCAAATAATATACGTTTGGTCAAAATCGGGATACAACGGTAGAACAAAATATCAGTCACAAGAAATCGCCTAGCCTATTAATATTATAGATTTAATGAACAATTGATTAAATTCTATTATTTTTGTTAAATTCAAAAATAAAATAAACACTAATGCCGTTTTTTTTTTTCTGACAAAAAAATGTTGCACTTTATTTGCACTTTTTTCGAAAAGTGGATTTTTTTTTATATATTCTATATTCTGAATTAAGAGCAACCTTATCTTATACATCCATCGAAAGGTCTCAATGTCAAGCCCTCGTAAATCATAAAAAATTGCATCCATTGACTTCTTTCAGGTCATAGTGTGAGAATATTTCCTCATTGTTCCTTTTTTTTTTTTTTTTTGGATATTTTCACCCTATGGCTTCAAAGAGGATAATAATCAAATTTTTTTGCTTTTCATGAACACAGCTCTTTGAGACCTTTCGATTGATGTATAAGATAAGGTTGCTCTTAATTAAGAATATATAAAAAAAAAAACGATTTTCGAAAAATAAAATGCGACATTTTTTGCAGAAAAGAAAACGATGACCAATGGAACACATATGACCCATTTTATATCTGGTTGCTGTATGACAGGGCATAATTCAATTTGAAATATCTTAATATAAAAACAGAAATTGGTCAATGATATAACAAAATTTTGATCTTTCCGAGAAAAATTCAAATATTATGAAAAAGGTTTTTTTTATTTTGGGTTCAGTCCCTTAGCCTCTGAGGCCAGATTGGTCCAATTAATTGATATAAACTAAAAGTTAGTTTAATAATAACAAAAAATAAAAAACCGGACATACCTCAGCCATTGTTTATCAAAGGGTAAAAAAAAAAAGAATTTTCCACTTCTTTTCTTATAAAACTTTTGTAACTGATAACAACAAAACTATTTTTACAAGAACTTTTTTTTTTTATTAAGGAGAATTTTTTTTTAAAATAAAACTAATGAGGGCATTTACCAAAAGCAAAATCGTGCTTAGATTCTGTGGACCTTCTTAACAAAACCCCTATGAATATGTTTTCTTTAAAAATCACTCCATATTTTATAAATCCAGTTATTTATATCACAGTGAAAATCACGACTGCAGTTACCGCCTTATTACGGAACTATTTCTTATGCATTTGTAGAGTCCGACGACTTTTGCCATTATCTGAAGAACCTTAATAAATCTTAGCCCACAGATTTTTCTCTGATTACTTTTCTGTGGGTTTCAGAGTCAGGCCATATCCTTTATAAAGAATTTTTTCCTTAAGAAGTCTAAGTTTGAAGTATACATCATCCTTCAAAATCTAACTTACATTTTTATACTTTATGTTAAGAGCTTTAAAGATTTTCGAAATTTCCATTCCAAACGTAGCATATCATTAAGTCGTTCCATCTAGTCTATAATTATACTATTAGCTTTTGTTTGTCTTTTGATGTTATCATTTATATTTTATGACCTACTTTTCATCATAGTTATAATCATCACATTTGTGATAGCGTGAGATTTTTCACTACAAATATATATTATTTTTTTTTGCAAAACCACAACAGCAACAATTGAGAACTGAACTACATAATGATTTTGTTTGTTACAATAAAAGCTAATGAGAGATATTGTTTGCAGTGACATTTAAAATTTAAATTACAATAGCTGACACAAAATATTATAAAATTTTTAGGCTGAATTATGATAAATTGTACTGAATACAAAAAAGGTTTTGGGATAACACATAATGTGGACCAAAAATCTATTTTAAATACGAAAAATTTTTTATTTTCGTATTTCGTATTTTTAACCAAATAATTTTAAATCAATCAATTCTTATTAAAACTGAGCTAGATAGCGGAAACTGACTTAAAAATGGAAACAGGCACATTTTGCTGTTTTTTTTTTCAAACAGTGTAGGGTTCCAAATTTTATAGCAAAAATTTATTTTTATATGAAAAATTAAAAAAAAAATTTTTTTTACCGCAAAATAAGCCGTATAGAGCTTAAATTAACATCAACCATATATCGGCCCGGAAATTAATTATTATATAAAAATCATAAAAAAAATAAAAATTGTAATGCAAAAAGTGATTAGTACTAAACTTGGAATCACTTATATCTGACCAACAATCAATTTGTCTATGAAAATTCAGATGATCTGTGAATGCATCTGTTTCAAAATAACCATAACCAATTCATCTCTTCTGTAAAGGAATTATTTGAGAGTATAAAAATTAAAAGCATTCCCTTTTATATTTTATTTTTATTTTATAATATGTTATATGTTATAAAAGCGAAAAATTTCAGCGAAATGGATATATGTATTGGTGCCTCTATTGCAGTTCACACTGGGCGCCGTAGATTAAATGAAGCAAATAAATATTGTGAAATACTTGTGAAATACTCAAGTCCCTTAGCCCGCAGATTACTAAGCGAAAATAGTGTGTAAGTTTTGGATTGACCTATGGGAGCTTCTAGATCGGAAAGAAAAATACATTTAATCTTAATAAATTGGAATCAATTTTGAAACCTTAATGAACCAAAATATCCCTTAACATCTTCACATAATTAGTTGATTCTATGCTTTCTACATTAAAGCGATAAAAACATATAATGGCTACGCTACAATATATTAATTTGAAGAAGTTTAATAAGAAATAACAATATAGTTTTAATAAATGTGTTTAAATACAAGTAGTTGAATTTTTTTGCTCGCACAGAATTAGTACTTACATATCTATAATATTAATAGGCTAGGCGATATCTTGTGACCGATGTTTATACCGATTTTCATCAAACGTATATTATTTGAAAGGTATTTCTTTTTAGCCGTTTTGCAGACTTACAGATTCTTAAATTTTTTACTTTATTTTGAGTAAATTGCATTTAAAGTTGCTACTAACACATACATAAAATTATACAATGCTACGTGTGTGTTTATTAAATTTGTTAATGTGTTTGTAATAAAAATGAGTTTGTTTTTTTTTTTGTTGATTTGCGAATTGGCTATAATTGATTAGCATACCTTAAGGGTCTTTATTTAATGAAAAAACAAAATTTTCTAGAATTTGCACTCGAATTTCGAGGGCTGGAATCTGCTAGTTTCATTAAATAACCACAAAAAAAAAATAATAATTATAATTATTAAACTCATTTAGACATATCAGCTTTAATTATTTTACAACTTTAGAAAACAAAGAACCAGAAAAACGAGTTGAATTGGATACCGTTATTAACAAAGGGACAACTTAAAGATCATGTAAACCAGGTTGCATTTTTTTTTGCTCGCAACTGTATATCTGTCCTAGCTGAAAAAGAGTACCTTTTATATCCATCTTTTGTGAAATACTAATTAAAAGTAATTTTAAAATGAAGAGAAAAATCATGCTCAATGCATCATGAACTTAGCCGTTTTTTTGAATTTCCCTCGTAGTTAATTAAAAATCAATCAAATCAACTGCTCTGGTAATACGGTCAAATTTTTAGCAAGATTCGTTATTAAGTTTGTGACTGGCAGCTATTCAAAGAAGAAATGGCCATAAACGCAATCGTGTGACAACTTCAAGGTACTTTTTGGTGTTGTTTAACATTACCAGACACCGGAGACAAAGCAGTATTCTAAGCAACAGATCGCCCAACAAGTCATAATCCACATATTTTTCACACGCTCCCGAAGATCAAACGATCAAATACAAATTAGCATCTAACTTTGACGTCCGAATGGTCGTTTTATATTAATTCAATTCGTCTTTGAAACTCGCTAATTGCAAACATATGTACGTACATTCATTCAACGCAATGCACTTTAAAAAGGCCCTTTTACATTTTTATATTAATTAAATGTGAATTTTCAATTTCTATAATTATGTGATTTTTTTTTTTTTTAATTTTAATTTATAATTTTTTAACTTTAAATGTTTAATTTTTAATTTATACTTTTTTAATTTTAAAATTTTAATTTTTATTTTTAGTGTTTAATATTCAATTCTTAATTTTTAATTTTTATTTTTAATTTTTAATTTTTAATTTTTAATTTTTAATTTTTAATTTTTAATTTTTAATTTTTAATTTTTAATTTTTAATTTTTAATTTTTAATTTTTAATTTTTAATTTTTAATTTTTAATTTTTAATTTTTAATTTTTAATTTTTAATTTTTAATTTTTAATTTTTAATTTTTAATTTTTAATTTTTAATTTTTAATTTTTAATTTTTAATTTTCAATTTTTAATTTTTAATTTTTAATTTTTAATTTTTAATTTTTAATTTTTAATTTTTAATTTTTAATTTTTAATTTTTAATTTTTAATTTTTAATTTTTAATTTTTAATTTTTAATTTTTAATTTTTAATTTTTAATTTTTAATTTTTAATTTTTAATTTTTAATTTTTAATTTTTAATTTTTAATTTTTAATTTTTAATTTTCAATTTTTAATTTTTAATTTTTAATTTTTAAATTTTAAATTTTAGTTTTTAAGTTTTAATTTTTAAATTTTAAATTTTAATTTTTAGTTTTTAATTTTTAGTTTCTAATTTTTAATTTTTAAGTTTTAATTTTAAATTTTTTAATTTTTAATATTTAATTTTCAATTTTTAATTTTTAGTTTTTAATTTTTAATTTTGAATTTTTAATTTTTAATTTTTAATTTTAATTTTCAATTTTTAATTTTCAATTTTTAATTTTTAATTTTTAATTTTGAATTTTTAATTTTTAATTTTTAGTTTTTAAATTTTAATTTTTAATTTTCAAGTTTTTAGTTTTAATTTTTAATTTTCAATTTTTAATTTTTAATTTTTAATTTTTAAGTTTTAATTTTTAATTTTTAATTTTTAATTTTTAATTTTTAATTTTTAATTTTTAATTTTTAATTTTTAGTTTCTAATTTTTAATTTTTAAGTTTTAATTTTAAATTTTTAATTTTTTAATTTTTAATTTTTAATTTTCAATTTTTAATTTTTAGTTTTTAATTTTTAATTTTTAATTTTTAATTTTTAATTTTTAATTTTTAATTTTTAATTTTAATTTTCAATTTTTAATTTTCAATTTTTAATTTTTAATTTTGAATTTTTAATTTTTAATTTTTAATTTTTAATTTTTAGTTTTTAAATTTTAATTTTTAATTTTCAATTTTTTAGTTTTAATTTTTAATTTTCAATTTTTAATTTTTAATTTTTAAGTTTTAATTTTTAATTTTTAATTTTTAATTTTTAATTTTTAATTTTTAATTTTTAATTTTTAATTTTTAATTTTTAATTTTTAATTTTTAATTTTTAATTTTTAATTTTTAATTTTTAATTTTTAATTTTTAATTTTTAATTTTTAATTTTTAATTTTTAATTTTTAATTTTTAATTTTTAATTTTTAATTTTTAATTTTTAATTTTTAATTTTTAATTTTTAATTTTTAATTTTTAAATTTTAATTTTTAATTTTTAATTTTTAATTTTTAATTTTTAATTTTTAATTTTTAATTTTTAATTTTTAATTTTTAATTTTTAATTTTTAATTTTTAATTTTTGATTTTTAATTTTTAATTTTTAGTTTTTAATTTTTAATTTTTAGTTTTTAATTTTTAATTTTTAATTTTTAATTTTTAATTTTTAATTTTTAATTTTTTAGTTTTAATTTTCAATTTTTATTTTTTAATTTTTTATTTTTAATTTTTAATTTTAAATTATAAATTTTTAATTTTTAATTTTTAATTTTTAATTTTTAATTTTTAATTTTGAATTTTGAGTTATGAATTTTGAGTTCTGAATTTTGAATTTTTAATTTCTAATTTTTAATTTTAAGTTTTTAATTTTTAATTTTTAATTCTCAATTTGTAATTTGTAATCTGTAATTCTTAATTTTTTATTTTTAATTTTTAATTTTTAATTTTTAATTTTTAATTTTTAATTTTTAATTTTTAATTTTTAATTTTTAATTTTTAATTTTTAATTTTTAATTTTTAATTTTTAATTTTTAATTTTTATTTTTTAATTTTTTATTTTTAATTTTTAATTTTAAATTATAAATTTTTAATTTTTAATTTTTAATTTTTAATTTTTAATTTTTAATTTTGAATTTTGAGTTATGAATTTTGAGTTCTGAATTTTGAATTTTTAATTTCTAATTTTTAATTTTAAGTTTTTAATTTTTAATTTTTAATTCTCAATTTGTAATTTGTAATCTGTAATTCTTAATTTTTTATTTTTAATTTTTAATTTTTAATTTCTAATTTTTAATTTTAAGTTTTTAATTTTTAATTCTCAATTTGTAATTTGTAATCTGTAATTTTTAATTTTTAATTTTTAATTTTTAATTTTTAATTTTTAATTTTTAATTTTTAATTTTTAATTTTTAATTTTTAATTTTTAATTTTTAATTTTTAATTTTTAATTTTTAATTTTTAATTTTTAATTTTTAATTTTTAATTTTTAATTTTTAATTTTTAATCTTTAATTTTTAATTTTTAATTTTTAATTTTTAATTTTTAATTTTTAGTTTTTAATTTTTAATTTTATTTTTTAATTTTTTATTTTTAATTTTTTATTTTTAATTTTTAATTTTGAATTTTTAATTTTTAATTTTCAATTTTTATTTTTTATGACTAAGCGACTTTTTTTTATCATTATTAATTTATTCATTATTTCTTATTATTATTAATATAAATTGCCATTATAGTTAATTATAGTTACTAATCCTGTACTTTAATTATAAGATTTTTTGTCTTGTACGTGATACCGAATAATAATAAATATATATTACCTTAAAAAGAGGGGGAAAAACGATTAAAAAGTGACCACATTTGGCCAAATTACAAACCGGGTTTTCATCAAGATGCAAGGGTTCACACGAAAAGTTGGGTAAAAAATGTATTGAGACATAAACTATTATTTTTTTTTTTTTTTCTAAAAAATTATTTTTCAAAAAGTCACAGATTTATTGAGCCGCGCACATAATATTACTTTGTAGTAATTCATTATTTTCTTAAGGACCTTGCGATCGAATCGGTTAAAAATGTTTTATAATTTGGACTAAAGCTATACTGATCACTTTTATTTTCGACCAAAAATCAAATTTTCTCTGAAAAATTATGGAAAACTTAAAAAGACACATATTTTACAAATCCTTAAACTACTTTTTAAATAAAGATAAGCAGCCAATTTAGCCTAGACATAAAATTGAAAACCATTTTTTTAACTTTCAACCATTTCATTAAAACATTTAGCAGATTTATATATTATTTACTTTAATACTATTTTTCAATAGAGGCATTTTATTGATTTTTCATTTTTTTTTTTTTTTTGTTTTATTTGTTTTCAATTTCCATTTTCTGTATTTTGTGTATCTCTCTATACAACATATGGAAAGCATATTCATTCATGCATTTTGTCAATCCAGCCATTCAGCCAGTCATTGAAAAACTAGCAGTCAACATTTTTTCAATGACGTTTAACCCTTTTAATGTACACAAAGCAAAAAAATATGTCCAGCTAATATATTTATGCACTTACTAGCAGATTCCGGCACTCGAAATTCAAGTGCAAATTCTAGGAAATTTTATTTTTTCATTTAATAAAGACCCTGACGGTATGCTTTACAATTCAACTCATTTTAAATGAAGAAAACAAACTCAACACATTAACACAAACACATTAACAAATTTATTAAACACACACATAGCATTGTATAATTTTATGTATGTGTTAGTAGCAATTTTAAACGAATATAACTCAAAAAAAAATATTCCAGACGATGAAAATCTGTAAATCTGGGTAACAGCTAAAAATAAATACCTTTCAAATGATAATTTTTTTGTCAAAATCGGGGTAAAACTGTGAAACTTACATCGGTCACAAGAAATCGCCTTGCCTATTAATATTATAGATTATACATAAAGACGGTATGAGCGTTTCGTTCACATGTAAAAATAACAAGCAAACATATATATGTGTGTATGCTTTGCTGATATATATCTATATACACATGTTCTGTTACGTGTCAAAATTTGTCACTATTTTTAGTTTTCTGTATGAAATTTTATAGTGTTTGTTGGAGGTGTCTCTGCAAGATTTTTTCCATTTTCAATAGCAACTTTCTCGAAATAATAGCAAAAAATTTTCTCCTAAATTTAGACAGGTAAATGGTTTGTTTTGAGAATGAGAGTGATTTCAACAGACAGACGGACGGACGCACGTTGCTACATCTATGCGAGTTGTTATAAGGATCAAATATATCTATACCCTGCACAGTAGTGCACAGTGCACAGGGAATAAAAATTAGGTTATGAAATATAAATTTGTTTAAATTTATTCTCTGGTTCTTTATTTTCATAAAATCAGATAAATCATTTCTAAAGAGTATCAGTTTGATAGGTCACCATGAAATATGTATATTTAGGTACATATTTTATGTTAAGGGGAAATGCAATGGGGTCAAAAATGATTTTATTATAGTTTGGTTTTAGGTAAAGGGTATTTTGAAGGCCTATCTAACGGACATATTTTAACGCACAAATATTGCATATTGAGGTTTGCACTTGAGAACTTCTAAATTTTAAGTTTAAATAATTTTTACCACGGTTAATTTGCCTAAGTAGGCTAGTACTCTTCAGAAGCTATGTATAGGGCTTTGTAAAATAAAGCACGAGAGCAAAAAATAAAAGAAAGTTATATTTCATAGCCTTATTTTTTGGTAAAATCGATTTCAGCGACCTTGTGCCGACCTCCAAAATTTAAAAAAAAAAATTCTAAAAAATTTGCTTTAAGAGTCTAAAAAATTAACAAAATGTTTTTGTGAAACGCTCTAAAGACTACTTTAAATCATAGGCCTAAACAAAATTGACTTCCGATATTCTATTTAATCTTTCTACAATTAAGATTAACAACGATATATATGCCTATTAGCAGTCCTCAATTAATATATTTGGGATCTGCCCATTTTTGGATCTAAGATTCTTTCCCAAAGCCCGTGGTATAGAATAGACTAAATCTAATACTCGTATTCTTATTTGATGCATCCAATTTGAAACTAAATCATATGATTAAACGTTTGCTCACATAAGGGTTAATACAATATTGTAGTAGTAGTAATTGTCCTTTTTTAAAATTGTATCCATTCATTTATTTTATCCTTTAACTCCCTCTTACCAACATTGCGAAATTTCCATTTACTTTAGGTAAACATATGAATACATATGAAATTGCAGAGATGTCTGTCTGTATGTATGTGTTCATGTAAATTGTACGCAGTGAATCCTTATAACAAAGGTCTTTTCGTTTGTATTTTGTTTCTATATCCTTAATAGAGGGTGGAAATTCCATTGTAGTATTTATTTTTGTTGTATGTAAGAGTTGTATTTTTAGATCTCTCTATTTTATTGCTGCCTTTTTTTTGGAGGGTTAACCAAAGCATTTAGTGTTAATACGTTCTTGTTGTTGTCATTTTGTTGCCAGCAGCATATAGTTTTTCAAAAACCAATTAAACATATTGCTTATTTTTGGTCGACTAACAAAAAGAAAAAGGAATGTAAAAGGAATATCATGTACATACATTGTAATAACATACAGAGCTGAGCAAAAAAAAATACATTTAATAATTTTCTTTTTCTTTTTAAATCTGTTTATAAGAAAAAAGCCGTTTTTTGTGAAGAAAAAAAAACCTAACGATAAATTTTTGAGTGTCCCAATCTTACATCTAGGGTCATATAAAAGAGGTTACCATAAGAACGTACACACAAAAAACAGATTTATTATGACTACGGATTCTATTGCCAACCGAATTGCCCTAAAGTTAATAACGGAAATTCACATGGATTAAGTTTAAAATTCTGTTGTTTTAACAGTAAATTATATTAAAAATCAGTATACAATAGAAAATTGTTAGCTGCTATTAAATTTCTGTTGATACAATCGAATCTACAGTTGTTTTGCTTTAGAACAAGTCGGTTGTTGAATTTTTTTTCTTTGTGTATGGAATGAAAGTCTTTTGGATCAAGATAAGTTTTCAAAATATTCAAGTTAACCAAAATATTTTCATATTTCGGTCATTCAGCTAAATTTAAATGTGTTAGAGAAACCGAATTTTATTGTTTATGCCGATCGAATCGTTTTACATATGACAAAAGAATTTCCGCTGTAATAAAATATTTATTTTGCTATATTTGGCAAACATTTTGCTTGCCACTACGAATCTCCTATTTTCTCTATGCAAGAATATGAACAAATCTATTTTGTTGCTCAGTACTGTACTCGCTATTGTCTAGATTAATTTACGAGCTCGTGTGACTGGTCAATTTGTGCCCTTTTTATGACCGTCTGCTTGGAAACTAAAAGTCATCTGTTATGTTAGATTCTATTCTTTAGTAATTTATTACTAATATTGGGATTATGAAGGTGGTAAATGTCTGCTGTTTAACAACAATTGAAAACTAAATACAATAAAAAAACAACAACAGTTGGCAAAGTGATTATATTTAAAAAAAAAAAAAAAATTATGAACACGGATTTTTAACTCTCATCCTTTTCTGCCTTTAGAGATAAGTCCATTGACCTTCACACTGAGTAAAGAATTTAATGGGACATAAGTGACAAATAAAAAAAAAATCAATAAATTTTGAACCAAATTTATCCATAATTCCATTTTTTTCTTGGAGTTTGTATACTAGACAATTTTGAGTCTGTCGCCGTGGGTCTAACTTTTGATATTCTCTTTAAAAGGCGTATTTTCATACATATATTTTCATATGCACGTTATAGCATAACATTTGAAGAATCTTTGAAAAAATTTTCAATTAAAAATTTTAATAAATAAGTCCGTGATCGTCCGTCCGTCCGTCTCCGGAGGAGTTGTTGTTCTGCGGTGAACATCATAACTCGTTACCGGATCATGTGAAATAAAAAATTCGAAATGCGTTTAAAAGGTGATATGTTTTCCGAGGTAATCACGAATAGTTTTTTAATTTTTTATTTTTGGCAGCATTTTGAAGTGAAAAACACGATTTTTATTATAAAATTTCGATGAATTTGATTGTTACAAAATGGGGAAAAAATGGAAAATAAAAAACTCTTCTTAGTTACCTGTTGATTTATGTGTAGACAAAGTGTGTAAAATTTCAAAAGAATCGGTCGAGTAGATTTTGAGTTATCTATGATGTTCACGGACTTCAAACATGTTATTTGCGAGAAATTCGATTAAAAGTTTTTTAGTTTTGCTCCGATTTCCTTAAGTTTTGGCACAACACTCTAGACAAGTTGTACATTCAGTAAAAAAAAATTATAAAAAAGGAGTTCACTTAAGGAAAAGGTTATTTTTTAAATCCATTTTTCTGTCGTATTATTTATTTTTTTGTATTAAAAATAATATTTCTGATATATTTGACATTATTAAGCAGATATTTGCACAATGATATATATATATATATATATATATATGGGGGTTTCATGTCGAGTGCACCAACTTTTGAAACCGATGTCTTCCGATCGGGATGAAATTTGCATCAAGGTTAGTCCTATCGGATAGTACTTTAGACACAATTTTTCAACAAGATCGGTCAAGATCTCTCTGAGTTAGAGGGGATCAAAATTTGACATTTTGGCCAAACAGGTGTTTTTTGTCATCCATGTAACTTATTACCTATTGTTCTTAGAAAATTTTCTCCCAAATAGTTTAGATAGCTATTTCTTCAATATATCAATATTTTTTTAATTTTTATTCCATATTTAATATGTATAATATTAATAGGCTAGGCGATTTCTTGTGATTGATGTTTTGTTCCACCGTTTTATCCCGATTTTGACCAGACGTATATTTTTTGAAAGGTATTTCTTTTTAGCCGATATGCAGGTTTACAGATTTTTAAATTTTTTCCTTCATTTTGAATAAATTGCATTTTAAGTTGCTACTAACACATACATAAAATTATACAATGCTGTGTGTATTTATTAAATTTGTTAATGTGTTTGTAAGAAAAATGAGTTTGTTTTTTATGCTGATTTGTGAATTGGCTATAATTGATTAGCATACTTTTAGGGTCTTTATTTAATGAAAAAATAAAATTTCTTAGAATTTGCGCTCGAATTTCGAGGGCTGGAATCTGCTAGTATATATATATATATATATTGTTTTCCAAATATTAGGTCATTAAAATACCTAGAAAGCACAAATTATTTTGTAAAATTAAATTTTGTAAATAACGAACAGTCTTACCAAGTTTCAAAGAAATCTGTGCAAAAATAAGAAAAATTTAAATAATTTTAATTTAAAATGTAGAATAACCTAAATTTACCTTTGACCTCGATAAGGTTTTTCAATAATTCATTTTCGATATATGATATATGTGAAACAACTTGAATAAGGAAAAAAAATCTTAATATACAGTGGCACAGACAAGTCTACATACTCTCTTGAAAAATACAGTTTTATGAAATAAAATTGAAAATTGTATATCAAAAACAAAGTTATGATATTTCTAGTCATTTAAAACATTAAGTATGAAAACACTTTCAATTTCATTTTCACCTTGTCTAAACGAGCAAAAGTAAATTTTCATGATACAGAAAAGTCTACCACAAATATACAACCATGCAACCAACTGTTGAAGTTTTTTATTACTTTACTGTTATATTTGATCAAAATAATTATTTTATACATATTTCCAAGTTTGAAAAAATGGGTCGGCGGTAAAAGATTTGCTTATAATGAAAAGGTGGAGGAGTCTGTGGTTGATGGCTGTTTTAAGGCGCTAGAGAGTTCTTACTATAAACAGGGTATCGAAGCTATTGAATATCGCTAGGGAAATTGTATCGAGCTAAAAGGAGATAATGTTGAGATATAAAGAAAAATTTTTCCAAAATGTGTAGCGTTTTCTTTTTTGTTTGTTAGATTTATCGTCATTTTTCAGACATATTGCAATTACTACTGTAATTAATATGCAATTTTAATTTTGTTTAAATTGTGCGTGGTAAAGAAGAAGAAAGCATATATTTCAAAAATTCATAACTGCACTGTATTCTTAATCGGACCGGTTTCTGGCATTTCAGCCTTCATCAGCGATTTATTGAACATTGTGATAATTGTTATGTTTTAATTGAATAGATTGTTTCTATATGAAAATTTTTTCTACTTAGGGCGGCCGTGAGGTTTTGAACCATGAACCTTCACATACACTCGTACTTGCACTTTTTGGTCGGCGCTTTAACACACTCACCTAAAGTCAGGCCTACGAGCAGTGTGGTTAGTTTCAGTTTTCGTACCACACAGCTTTACTTTGCATTAATTTCAGAAGATACAACTCTGTCCAAACAAACAATCGTTATTTTTGAATTTTGAATATTTTTTGCATTTATACTTCTAATTTCCACTATTCTCAGTTTTCGTAAGAGTTGTCATATGTGATGTACGGTTTTTGTACATACCTACATATGCACTTTTACATATATTTGAGATGACGCTTTGAAGCGAAGCGTTTTCTTTGTCCGGTCGGCTTGTCTGGGACCGCTCTCGTGTGTACACTAATAGTTTTGGAAAAGTAAAAAGTTTTGTATAGTAATGCTAATTTAAAGTTGCAACTAACGCATACATAAAACACATACTGTGTGTGTGTTTATTATAAATATCTAAAGCCCTGTGTTGAATTGTGAATTGGCTAAAATTGATTCGCATACCTTTAGGTTCCTTTAAAATTATTTATTAGCAAACCCATTTATATATATTCTATGTGGTCAACAAATATTTATAATGAAATTTAATGAATTTTATTTAAAAAGTGTTGAATTGAGAATTGGCTCTTATAAAATTATTTTTTAAATGAAAAAATAAAATTTGTTTATAAGTTTATAGTTGACCTTTGTGTTTGTTCTGTGATTATTTAGTCAGGCTTTAGGTCATGTATGTATTTAAAAATAAACAAAAACTCAAAAAATTAAATTTTTGATTTGTTTTTTAAAACATTCTCTTTATTCTTTCCGATATTTCGATTAGCCTCGCTTATCATCTTCCGGGATACTTTATTTTATATATTATAATTAGGAATTGAAAAATGTCTGTATTTGTCGGCTATCTTCTTTATTAATAAACAAATTAAAAATTTAATTTAAATTAAATTTAACATGACCTAAAGCCAGACAAAATAATCACACGAAATAACATTTCCAAGAATTTGCACTCAAATTTCGAGGCCTGGCCTCGGCTAGTTTATATAAATATTTGATCAAATTTGTATATCCGATTTTTACCTTGTGTATACATGCAGGGGTTGCCAGACCTAGTGATTTTTTTTTTGTCAAGTCTACGGTAAATAATTATACCCTATACCACTATGTGGTTTGGGTATAATGACTTTGTGCTGCTGTTTGTCACAACCAAAAATATTTGACCTACACCTATCTTTAATTATACCGATCGAATCGGAATCACTATCTGATTCGATTTAACGATGTCCGTCCGTCCGTCCGTCCGTCCGTCTGTCTGTGTGTCGATGTAAAGCTTGTAATCAAACTGCAGGTCGCAAATATGAATATATTTTGATGAAATTTGGTATTTCTTTTATCGGCAATGGGATGAACGCTATTGAAATTGGTGAGAATCGGTCCATGTTCAGACCTAGCCCCCATACAAATGAACCCTACGAAATCAACATATATTGCCATAAGATCCAAATTATCATACAAATCTTAGTCAAATTGGGTTTGTATGTATATATTACATCCATTAATCAGTAGTCCAAAAATCCCTATTGGACAACTCTTAGTCATAGGCCCCATATAGAGCTGCTTCCCGATCTTCACTTAAATCTATCAAAAAACAAAAATATTGCACTGATTCTTCTTAAATTTTGTTTGTATATATTTTTGCAAAATACAAGAGACTTTACCAAACATGGCCAGGATCGGTTCATTTTTGGGCCTAGTCCCCATATAGATATAGCATCCGATATGAACTTTTTCATATCTGCAGCCGAAAAAATTAATAAAAATCCCACTCAAATTTGGTTTATGCTTATTTTATATATCCAGTTAGTTGGGCCTGAGAGATAGGGTCTCTAAACGTATGGTATAGGGTATCGTATAGTCGGTCTAGACCGAATATAATTTTCTTACTTGTTTTTTATTAGCTTGTCTTAAGTTTTATTCGATTTGCGGTAAAAAAACGTTAGAATCAGATAAGTATGAAAGAGCAGCATTTAAATGTATTTAATAGGAAATATATTTAAAATACATAAAGTTTCTATTCATGATAAATTCTATATAAACAATTTTAAGTTAAGTAAATTTTATATGTTTTCCAAAATAAAAAAAATTTTAATATGGACATTTTTCCATAAATTCCAATTTAGAGTTCTACAAAGAAAAACTGTGTTGCAAAAAAAAATATATATGAAAAATCTGACTAATGTTTATTATCATTTAAATCTATTAAAAGTTTATAAATAATAAGGTACTTTTTTAAGAAAGTTTTCTTTTTATTGTCATTATTTTATTATTTATTTTATAATGGCGATATTTAATATTTATTTCGGGATAACGTTAAAAAAAAGTGTGTCAATACCAGCCTAGACTAATATGACTCATAACGATACATAGACACTCATGAAGCAAATGCTTCAAACACAAAGACCACAACAACAACAACAATTACAAATATGAAACACATTTTATAAAATTTTGAAAAGCAGCAATTACAAAAACAACATGCAAAATAATATTTAAAAAAAATTGTTTTAATTTAATTGAAATCTATTGAACCGATTTTAATGAATTTAAAGCACTTCCACTAAAAATAGGCTACCCAGATGCCAAATTGAGGGCCTGATAATGATTTCCATAGTCGGATGGACAGACATTGCTACATAAACTCCGCTTGTTGTAAGGGTCAAAATATATATATTTTTTATAGGGTCCAAATTATGTTTTCTAATTATTACAAACGGAATGACAATCTTATATTTACCCTCTATAAAAAATGCTGTACCAAAAAGTCGAAATTCATTATTCATTCGATGTAATGGATACACCACAAAGATATAAGCTTACAATTCCATATAAACAGTGACAAGCAAAAGTGTAAGAGTGCGCATAAAGCTCTGAAATGCACCCCCATATTGTTAATTGAAACTAAAAAAGGTATTTAAATAATTATTAATTGAAATAAACAAAAAAAAATAATTATGTTAATTATACCCTATACCACCATGTGGTTTGGGTATAATGACTTTGTGCTGCTGTTTGTAACTACCAAAAATATTTGACCTAGACCCATCTTTAATTATACCGATTGACTTGGAATCATTTTCTGAGTCGATTTAGCTATGTCCGTCCGTCCATCCGTCCGTCCGTCCGTCTGTGTGTCCATGTAAACCTTGTAATCAAACTACAGGTCGCAAATATGGTATATAAGCTTTTATCGGCCATGTCCCCATACAAATGACCCCTATAAAATCGACATAAATTGCCATAAGATCCAAGTATTCATATAGATCTCAGCCAAATTGGGTTTATATGTGTTTATTATATCCGCTAATCAGTAGTCCAAAAAGAATCCGTATAGAACAATTCTTAATCATAGGCCACATATAGAGCTGCTTCCCGATCTTCATTTAAATCCATCAAAAACAAAAATATTGCACAGATTTTTCTCAAACTTGGTTTGTGTATATTTTTTCAAAATATAAGTGACTCTACCAAATATGGTCAGGATCGGTCCACATTTCGAACAAGTCCCCATATAAATATAGCATCCGATATAACCTTTATATATCTGCAGCCAAAAAAGTTAAAAAACTTTCCCTCAAATTTGGTTTGTGCTTATTTTCGATATCGAATTAGTT
Source organism: Cordilura impudica (assembly GCA_963682025.1). Lineage (NCBI taxonomy): Eukaryota > Metazoa > Arthropoda > Insecta > Diptera > Scathophagidae > Cordilura > Cordilura impudica. Next base: position 32,884,053 of record OY821519.1, on the reverse strand, counting down.
GGACCAAAGAGATAGGGTGTCTAAACCATGGTATAGGGTATCGTATAGTCGGTCTAGACCGACTATAATTTCTTACTTGTTTTTTAAAGTAAAAGAAGTGTTACACTTTTACACTCTCTTTCTCAACTCTCTTGCACCACAAAACAACAAAATGGAAGCAAATAAAGTGCGTGAAATAATAAATATATTGGAAAAAAAATAAATTAATCCGAGAAATAGCAGAAAGTTGCAAATAAGCCATGTGACGGTCCACAGATTAAAGCAAAAATATAACATTAAAACCTCAACGACTCGTCTTGGACGCCCAAGAAAGATTGATGACCGAACTGGTCGTCATCTTGCAAAAGATTGGGTGCTAAGGCTGCAATGCAGAAGAAAACCATTTTTATCGAAAAAAAAAAAAAAAATATCAAACTTTGTAAAGAATTCGCGCAAGTCTACTAAAACTGGACTGAGTATGACTGGAGCAAGGTACATAAGTTTTAAGTCATATATTTTTGATAACAAGTAAAATCTTTGAATTTTTTTAGGTAAAGTTAAGCGATTTGAGTCCGATGGTGGAGCTTGGTACTGGTCTAAAGACCCAAACACCAATACCCCGAATGGAGTAACTCAAACCATGAAACACGGTGGTGGCTCAATATGTGTATGGGGATTCATTACGAACAATTGAGTGGGTCCTCTGGCAAGAACTATGAAAAAAGAACAATACCTTACAATTTTACACAACAATTTGCCGGCTGAAAAGAAAAAACGGGTCTTGGCCGAAACACTCGGTCAAAATAGTTAAATATAGGTTGAATAGTCAACCATTTCATACCATGAAATGACCAGCGCAGTCACCGAATATGAATCCGATAGAAAATTTTTGGAGTCATATAAAATCACAATCAAGTTAAAAGGGAAAGAAATTGCAGGGGGAAAATGAAAGTGGAAAAGTGTAATACTTCTCTTGCTTTAAAAAATGAACTGTTTTGAAAGCTTTTGAATTACGAAAGAATAATATATAATTTTTTAAATACGTGGTTTAGTTTAATGTAATAATAAAAAAATAATATGGGGATTTAGTTTAGAGCTTTATGTACCCTGTAACACTTATGCTCGTCACTGTTTATTTCTCCTTATAACCTTTGAGCTTTCATGTCAATAAAGTGTTACGACTCGAAATAATATTTTATAGCGTCCCATATCACTTTAACGAAATGGGAAAACCAATATTTTTATTACATCAGAATCCTTCAAAATCAGTAGACAGAAAATTATTTGGTGGCTGCTGCAGTCACAATATAAAAACGAATATTGTTGGAACCATAAACATAAAGTAGTAAAAAAAAAAAAGAAAAAAAAAATAACCTTGGCCTCATCTTTGTTCTTACAAAACGACACATATGGCGATTACATGAAAGTAACAACGAAAAAACATTATTTATTTAGTATGCTGGAAACAACAATAACTTTTCCCTTAATTTTTTTATTTTATTCTATTTGACCATCACAGCGGAAGTTATTGATATTCCCGGTAAAAGCCATAACATTTCATGTACCTTATATGGTTGGGTGGTAAATAGTGAAAAATAGTTGCTTTTTTATTTTCAATACATTGGAACCTACTACGTACAAATATTAAAATATAGGAAATAAAAATAAAAAAATAAAGTGAAAATGTATTTTTTTTATTTGTGAACGGAAAAAATCATTAAAGCAACGTAACTAAATATTTTGCCAGACATTATTGTCTGTCGTGTAGTAAATACAATGGTTGGTATTATTTTTTTTTTTTTTTTTTTGTTTACACAAAGTTTGGCTTGATGCCAAATCATAAACTTTCAAAGAAAACAAAAAATAATATATGACCATTAACAGAAACTACTTATGAAAAGTAAGAGTTGCTATTGCTATTTCTATATGGTTGATATTTTCCAGAGAACAACCTCCCACACTTGCTAGAAAATTCCAAGGAAAAGTGTTAAAAAACACAAAGTTGGCAATTTTTTTCATTTTTTCACAATGCCAATAACACAAATTGCCAACAACATCTACTTAACAACTTCAAAAGTCTCTAGAGAGTTAAATAGATTTGCTTTACATTTTGCGTTTGATTAATATTTGATGTCTGTTTGATATGGCTATCTATGTATTTTGTGGTCATTAGCTTGACTGAATATGAAATTTAATAATTATAATAGAAATGTTGTAAATGAAAAAAACCATACGGTATTGATAAAAAATCAAAGCATTTTATTCAAAAAAAAAAAAAAAAGTAAAAAAGTAAATTCGGCTGTGCTGAATTTTTGATATCCTCCACCCAATATTGGGTGCGGCTACCACTTTGAAACTGTTGTCGATACTGAAACATTAAATCCGAATACCAATTACATTATGCAATAACTGACGATGGTGAGACACAATAGTTTTTTAAGAATTTTGTGACAATATTTAATATAAATCCCTGAGGATGCTATTCGACGAATAGCGAAATATTGGATTAAAAATAAAGAAATAATTTTTGAAAATACGACCTTGAGCTCGATTAAATAATTTTTTAATTAAATTTAAAGTTAATTGGTTTTCTTGTTGGCCAATTTCTACTATAAAAAAACAATGATCCTTAAAAAGAATTAATTGCTATTTGACAAATTTCAATATTTTTCTTTTACTAGAGAGAACACGCCTAAGTACTTCATAGAACACCAATGAAATTCATTATTTAACGCATCATAATAATCACCAAAGTTTGATCCCTAATAAATTCATGATTCTTGGCTACAAATTATTAATATTAAAAACAGGAAATTTTAAAATAATTTAATTTCATAAAAAAAAAAACAAATATAATAAAAACAGATAAGAAACTAAAGAATGAAACTAAAATTTGTTATTTTTAATTTCAAATTTTAAATTTTAAACTTTTAATTTTTAATTTGTAATTTGTAATTTTTAATTTTTAATTTTTAATTTTTAATTTTCAATTTTTAATTTTTAATTTTTAATTTTTAATTTTTAATTTTTAATTTTTAATTTTTTATTTTTAATTTTTAAATTTTAATTTTGAATTTTGAATTTTGAATTTTGAATTTTGAATTTTGAATTTTGAATTTTGAATTTTGAATTTTTAATATTTAATATTTAGTTTTTAATTTTTAATTTTTAATTTTTTATTTTTAGTTTTTAATTTTTAGTTTTTAATTTTTAATTTTTAATTTTTAATTTTGAATTTTTAATTTTTAATTTTTAATATTTAATTTTTAATTTTTAATTTTTAATTTTTAATTTTTAATTTTTAATTTTTAATTTTTAGTTTTGAATTTTTAATTTTTAAATTTTAATTTTGAATTTTGAATTTTTAATATTTAGTTTTAAATTTTTAATTTTTAAATTTATTTTTAGTTTTTAATTTTTAATTTTTAATTTTTAGTTTTTAATTTTTAATTTTTAAATTTTAATTTTTAATTTTTAATTATTAATTTTTAATTTTTAATTTCATTAAAAAAAGTGTGTTTTATTAAAAAAAAAAAAAATACCTTTTATTAAAAAAGTACCTTTTATAGAAGAATCTCTTTTATAAATAGTGCCTTTTGTAAAAAAGTACCATTTATAAAAAGTATTTTTTATATTAAAAAAGTACCTTTTATTAAAAAAAAAGTACCTCGTACAATATTAAAAAAGTAGCTTTTATTAAAAGTACGTTTTAATAAAAAGTAATTTTTAATTTTTAATTTAAATATCATCCCTTTCAGTATGCTCTCATTAAACTCTTTTCTTGTTAATACAGGCAATAATTTTACTTTCAATAATTTAAAAAAATAAATATTTATCTAGACTGAATTTGTGTAGTTATTTGTTTTTTGATGTCATAGAAATTATTATGTCACTTTAAAAAGCGAATATTTCAATTTTTAATGAATTTTTTCAATTTTTGCAGTATTATTTATTATAAGCGCATATTTTGGAGTTTTTAGTGCATGAATTTATTTGTCCTACTAATTAAAAACATATTAAAGAAACGAAAGATAAAATGTGTGACTCAATAAAATTTTAGCTGAGATAGATCATGAATTTCTTGAAAATATGATAGAAATTTCATTCAGTTGAATGTGATGGCAAATTTAAAATTTTAAGCTGTGATAACTTACTAATTGGTTGAAACAAATATAAATATTCCATTATAATTACCTGGAAATAAACAGAAAAAAATTAATTAGTTTTCTAAAGAATATGAAAATTTGGATTTAAAAAATAATGTTTTTTTTAGGTATGATGTCATTATCAAGAACCAATGATAGCTTTCCAACTTAAGGTATGTTTTTAATAAATGGTACTTTTTAGACTAAATTTAATATTGGAATAAAAGGTACCTTTTGTTTAAAAGGTAATTTTTTAATAAAAGGAACTTTTTTTTTAATAAACTTCACTTTTGTAATAAAAGGCACTTTTTAATAAAAGGTATTATGTATTTTAATAAAAGGTACTTTTTTAATAAAAGGCACTTTTTATTAAAAGTTAATTTTTAAATAAAAGGTGTTTTATTAATAAAAGGTACTTTTTTAATAAAAGGTACTTTTTTAAAAAAAAGGTACTTTTTTAATAAAAGGTACTTTTTTAATAAAAGGTACTTTTTTAATAAAAGCACTTTTTTAATAAAAGGCAATTTTTTAATAGAAGGCACTTTTTTAATGAAAGGTCTTTTTAAAATAAATGTACTTTTTAAAAAAAATTTACTTTTTTAAATAAATTCACTTTTTTAATAAGGATACTTTTTTTAATAAAATGTATTTTTTTTTTTTTTTTTTTTAATAAATGAACTTTTTTAATAAAAGCTACCTTTTAATAAAATCTACTCTTTTATAAAAGGTGCTCTTTTATAAAATTTACTTTTTTTATAAAAGGTATTTTTTTAATAAAAAGTACTTTTTATAAGAGGTACTTTTTAATAAAGGGCATTTTTAATAAAAGGGACTTTTTAATAAAAGGGACTTTTTAATAAGAGGTAATTTTAAATAAAAGGTAGTTTTTTAACAAAAGGTACTTTATTAATAAAAGGTACTTTTTAATAAGAGGTAATTTTTAATATAAGGTACTTTTTTAACAAAAGGTACTTTATTAATACAAAGAACTTTTTAGCTAAAGGTACTCTTTTAATAGAAGGTACTTTTTTATAAAAGGTACTTTTTTAGTAAAAGGTACTTTTTTAGTAAAAGGTACTTTTTTATTAAAAGGTACTTTTTTATTAAAATGTACTTTTTTAATAAAATATACTTTTTAATTGTTGTAAAAAGGTACTTTTTTAATAAAAGGTTTTTAATAAAAGGTACTTTTTTAATAAAAGGTACTATTTAATAAAAGGTAATTTTTATTGAAAGGTACTGTTTTAATATTGTACAAGGTACTTTTATAATACAAAGTCCTTTTTTATAAAAGGTACTTTTTTATAAAAGGCACTTTTTTTTATAAAAGTCACTCTTATAAAAGGTAATTTTTTAATAAAAGGTACTTTTTTAATAAAAAGGTTTTAATAAAAGGTTTTTTTTTAAATAAAACACACTTTTTTAAAAAAAAGGTACTTTTTGAATAAAATGTATTTTGAATAAAACGCACTTTCTAACAAAAGGTGCTTTTTGAACAAAATGAAAAAAGTGCAATAATTACACCCTTACAAATTATATTTGAGAGACAATCAAATTATTTTCAGAAAATAACAAATGTATTTCAGAAAACATCTATTGATTTTCAGAAATTAAAAATTGATTTTTGGTGGTGATTGTAACCTTATTGCAATTTTTACTAATTTAAGGTCGCTGATTTCAAATCTGCACTTGTTTTTTTTTCTATCAGCTCGACTTCTTGCGATATACCGATATGTCCAAAATTAAGGCACTTCCACTACATACATATATTGGAATAACTAGAAAACGGTTCATCATATTCAGTTTAAAAAATCCAAAACTCATCAACAGTATTATCTTTAAGCCGTGCTTACATTTGTTTTAAATTTGCCCAGCAGTTTCAGAGATATCGTGGAAGTTTTGAAAAAAATAACAATTTCCAAAAAAAAAAATTTTTTTTGTTCCTTAAAAATTCATAAAAAAATAAAAATGCGACATAGATCACATACTAGATCACATATTTCAAATGAAATGGGCTTTATTTCATTGTAATCGATATACAACTTTTGATTTTGTTCACTAAATTAGTGAGAAAACTCAATTGATAAAAATCCCTCACTTCAAAATGAGGTACCTTCACTTAATTGTGAATAAAAGCGAAACGCATTCATCGATTTTTATAACCTATGTCTCATTTTGTTCATAGGTTATGTGACTTTACGTGAAAGTAATAAGACTTTACACTTTTTTCCGTTTTGGATTTTTATGATTTTTAAATATACAAAATTAAATTTGTTTTTAATAATTTTTTTTTTTACTTAACCAACCATTACTCAGCAATTTTGGATGTGTTTTAAAAATTTGATTGTTTTCCAAAGGTAAGAATTATATTAAAAAAAAAAAAAAAAAAAACAATTTGGAAATCACCAAAAAATGGTGAGCCGTTTTCAAGCTATTCCAACATATGTAGTAAAAGTGCCTTAAGTTTGGATATAACAGTATATCGCGAAAAGTCGAGCTGATAGAAAAAACCAAGTGAAGATTTAGATTCAGCGTCCCAAATAACTTTAAAAATAACACTAAGTTCTTAATCAACAAAAACCTTGTTCTCTTGTGTTATTACAAATTATCAAATGTATTTCAGAAATTTTCAAATGTATCTATTTCAGAAAATATCAATTGAGTTTCAGAAAATATCAATTGATTTCAGATTCAAAAATAAGTTTGCCCCTACAATACCGAAAAGTTGTTATTGTTTCTCCAGCACCAGATGGATCTTATATGGGTGTAGGCCAAGATCCTTACGCAAAATTGTCCACGTAATGGATGGAAAGAGCCCCAATTCCTGCGACCGACGACGAATCGATAAATTTTGATCTTCTTCCACACTTTCGTTTACTGTGGCAACATTCTCTTCAGTATGCACATTTCTCCGACGTGGTGGTGTTATTGCATTATTTAGAGAGTATGTGGTATGAAATCTATCCACAGTTCGACGAATGGCTTGCTTAGATGGACGATTATGTGCGCCATAAAATCACGAAGTCGTCTAAACATGGTTTAATTTTTGAAGCATATGACTTCTGGATTCGTGCAGAAGATCAATCATATTCTTATCGAGATTTTAAAAACGTCAACTACAATTTATTATACGAGAATTTCTCCGAAATTAATAGGAGCAGTATTTACTATATGCCCTCGGTAGATTATCAATTATCTTTCCTAGAAGAAAATATTATAAAGTTGTATGATGATACGGTTTCCTTGAGAACGAGACGGAATAAACCCTGGTTTTCCACGAGGATACAACAATTAATACAACGAAGAGATTTAACTTTCTCCAGATGGAAACGTTCCAAAACACTGGAACTTAAAACTGAATACCGATAATCACGAAATGTCAATCATCAAATATGAATCGCTAAATCAGAATATTATACTAATCGTTTTAGCTCTGCATTAGATTAAAAAAAAAAAAAAATTGGAATACTATACAAGAAATTGGTATCGGAAAACCTGATAGATGTTGCAACTGTCCTATTGATGCTGATGAACTCAATAAGATGTTCACTTATATACCCATAATTCTAACGAACAATTCGTTTCTTGAAGAAAACCAGTTTGAGTTTTCCAGCGTCTGTCAGTTAGATGTTCTTTCTTGTTTCTCACTTGTAAAATCAAATGCTGTTGGATACAATAACTTAAATCCTCAGTTTATTAAAATTCTTTTACCATTAATATTACCGTATATCACACATCTGTTCAACACCATTATTTCGTCGAGTCAATTTCCTGCTAAATGGAAGCATGCAAACATAATTCCGCTACCTAAATCCCACTCGAAGTATCGTCCAATTGCCATACTTAGCTTCCTCTCGAAAATATTGGAAAAATTACTGCACTTACATGAAAAACAACTAATGACCAATCCGGGTTTCGTCCTAACCATAGCTGAGTAACTGCCCTAATTGATGTTTCTGAGAACATAAGACGTGAGTAAGATGATGGCAAAGTAAATTTTTTGG
>OY821519.1:32870925-32873425 GCA_963682025.1 Cordilura impudica | reverse complement strand
AACAATTCTGATATAAGCAGACAAAAAGCGAAAAAAAACTATGATAAATCAAAATCTTTAGAAATTCTTGATATGTTAACCGGGAAGGTAGATAGTAAAGTTTGCTTTTTTTTTAATTTTTAAACCAACAACACCGAAGCCGACTTCTGGGTCGACTTGTAATGATTTATTTCTTTTATTTTCCCAAAATCTTTAAACATAAATTTTACGTCTTTGTATTTATGAGTATAATTTTCATTTTTTTTATTATAGGAATCGATTTCGATATGGGTTTTTAATGTCCGCCATATGATTTGTTATAATTTTGTCCCCTCTCCCTAAAGAAAACAAAATTCAAGTGGGTGTGTTTTATATGCGCGGCACCCACTTTATAACGATGAATGATTGAAAGAATAGAATGAATGAAATTTTCTCATATCTCAATAAATTTTTCAATATTGCCGCCATGCACAAACCAACGTTAGAGACAACGTTAGGCATTTCTTCTTAAGCATATTTCAAAGATTTGTCTGTCAACTTCTATACATAATTAAATTGAATGTTTATTTTATTGAAAATGGATGGAAAATGAAAGTGGATATAAAGGAAAACAGAACTATAAATATTTGAAATAATTTAAAATTTTTATTTGTTGGTTTAAAAAAATATTCAACTTTTTTATGTAAACTTTTTTTATGTCTTTTCTAGTTTTTATTTTTTTTAAATGTCAAACACCTTTCTTTATTTTAAAATTATTTAACAATTATTGTGTCATGTTCTCTCTAACAGTACCTGAACATTAAGATCAAAATAAACAAAATGTAATTATCATAAAGTTCATAAAAGTACTTAAACCCTAAAATTTTCAACAGTTTACAACATAAATTTCTTTCAACATGTTTTATGTTCAAATGCTGCAAAATATGTGATGTAATAATTTGTAATGATCTTTACATAAAAAAAAAAAAAGTAAAAATGTATTGTTTCTTAACATTAGGCTTTTAAATAAGTTCATGGTCTGCTGTTTTCATGACTGTATTTCAAGGTGTGTCAACAATCACAATTTAAGTTCCTCAGAGTTTAATTTATAACCAAGCGAAGATTTTTTTTTTGAGCATTAAAAAACAGTAGGAAACTTATTTCAAACATTTTATTAACACATTTAAATTATATTAACATTTATGAATCACAGGAATTTCACTGCGTTAAATTATTTACTCATAATTTATTTGTATATCATTTAAGTAGATATAAGTTATAAATAAACACACCCAGTAAAAAAAAAATCATGAGAGTCCGATCACAGGAGATATGTGTAAACATCTCATTTTTTCACTTTCATTTTTCATTTTTAATTTTTTATTTTTCATATTTTATTTTTCATTTTTTATTTTTCTATTTTTCATTTTTATTTTTCATTTTTCAATTTTCTTTTTCATTTTTAATTTTTCTCTTTTCTTTCACTTTTCAATTTTTACTTTTCGCTTTTCATTTTTTAATTTTAATTTTTCATTATTCATGATTCATTTTCCATTTTTCGTTTTTCAATTTTCATTTTTCATTTTTAAATTTCCGTTTTCCATTTTTTCATTTTTAATTTTTCATCTTTAATTTTTAATTTTTATTTTTTTCTGTTTATTGTTTATTTTTCATTTTTAATTTTTCGTTTTTTATTTTTTATTTTTCAGTTTTTATTTTTCATTGTTTTATTTTTTATTTTTCAATTCTTAATTTTTTATTTTTAATTTTTCATTTTTTTTTTTTTTCATTTTTTTAGTTTTTAATTTTTTTTTTAATTTTTCATTTTTTTTTTCATTTTTTATTTTTAATTATTTTATTTTCCATTTTTCGTTTTTTATTTTTTATGTTTAATTTTTTATTTTCCATTTTTCATTTTTTATTTTTCAGTTTTTTTTTTATTTTTCATTTTTTGGTTTTAATTTTTCATTTTTCGTTTATTATTTTTCATTTTTATTTTTTTTTTTTTTTAATTTTTCATTTTTTATTTTTAATTTTTTTTATTTTTTTTTTCATTTTTCATTTCTCGTTTTTTATTTTTCATTTTTCATTTTAAACTTTTTATTTTCCATTTTTCGTTTTTATTTTTTCGTTTTTAATTTTTCGTTTTTCATTTTTTGGTTTTCATTTTTCATTCTTATTTTTTTATTTTTCGAAATTTTTTGGTACCGTGACTTCAAGAGCCTAAAAAACTACAGTTTGTTGTAAGAAAATTTCAACATGCTTAATAGGAACTACATATACCTAATGACTTCTGTTGATGACCAGTTGGAATTTTTAGAACGTAATATCTTAAGCCTATTTGATGATACAGTTACGTTTAAAAACTATGTGAGTCCGATCACAGGGTAGATGTATAAACATATGAAATAATTTTTATATTAGGTCGATAAATTAGCTGATATAATTTTATATCATAATCTTTGCACCAATGCACTCACGTCACACCGTTTTTGTTTTACTTCTTGCGCTGTTTTTGTGATTGTATTGTGAAAAAGATTTT